>JANHGO010000909.1:0-37207 GCA_024606505.1 Aquila spilogaster
GAGACACCACATCTTGGGGCTGTGTGAAAGAGCAGATGCAGTGTGTGTTTGTTTTAGGAAAAGAGAGCTGTGGAATTTCACAGGGAGCCCCACATGTGGAGTTGCTTGACAAAAGTGATGAATAATGCAATGTAATGTTTCAGCTCACTAAGGTTTCTTGTAAGACTGACACACCAGCGGTGACTAGGGACATTACAGCTCTTGTAGGCCTGGTTTCCTTAGAATAGGGCATGCTTCTGTCACTGTGGATGTTTATCTTTGTTCACCTTTCTGTCCATCCTGTTACTAACTTTTGATGTCATTGATGAATATCTGCTAAGTTCAACATTGAGATACAAGTCTCTGAAGTAATGGGGTTCCCAGGCGCTCCTGAAGGGAAGGACTATTCAGGGGGTTTGTGCCAGCTGTGACATGTTCTGCAACCAGCTGAGCAGTCAGCACAAGTGATCTAGCCAGCTAATCAGCATTCATACAACTCTAAAGCAGCCACAGTACATGTGCCCGATCATCAGGGTTTGTGAAGGAGTTTCACAGGCAACCCATCTGAATTAGAAGGTTAAGCAAGCTTGGGTAACAAGTCTTTCTGAAACCATGCATTGCTAGGTACACTGAACACAGAGAATCTAATTTTAACGAAGGACAGAGGTTCTCAGCATTCTGGAGTCTGCTTCTAGTGTAGGACATCTGCTATAGCAAGACATGCTACTCGTATTTGGGCTTGGAAATTGAGCTATAGATCAAGGAAAAATAAGAGAGTATTCCCTGGTAAGTAATAAGGAAGATGATCAGGATTTATGGATATGTGAGGTACTCAAAAGATTTTTGCACTCTCCGAATCTCCTTATGGAAAAAGGAGTTCTGACTTTTTCTGATCTTCAATTTAACCTTCAAATTTTACTGAACAAACTTAAAGAAGCCAAACCTCCTGAGTCATCGGACAACTGCAATGAAGCAGGGTTTGGAAACACCCAAAGCTTTAGACTTGGCAGGAAAACAAATACCATTCAGTTCTGTTTGTATACTGAATACTTCTTAATTTTTGTTGTCCAAACAGGAAGCCTCCCAGCTACGCACTGTGTCAGTGCAATACTCCTTTCTGCTTTCTGTTGTTTTACTCAGTCCCAATGGGAGTAAAATACATCTCCCTCTCTCTGCACGTGTGGAATCTCAATTGGGAAGAAAACATTTTGCTAATGTCTCAGCGTGCTTTTAAATCACTAGCAAGTCATACTGGGGCAATGGAGAGGCTAAATCACTCCTCTTGTTAGGGCAAATTTTTCTCAAAGCGCTCTATTATCACATAGCTTAGCTGGCATGCCTCACAGACTTCCAGGTATTCACCTGGAATCACCTTAAAGCAGATGCAGCAGGCAAAGTAACGTCAGTCTTGTCAGACCAACGCTCCTGTAAGCTTCAGGAGCAAAGACTTCAAGAGAAATGAAATCATAAGAAAACGTTGCACATGGTAAACTGTCAGAAAAAAAAAACATTCTTAGAAGGAAAAAAAGTCAGAGAAAGAAATGCCCTTGAAAGCTCTTTTGGTGCTTTTAAGGGTTAGTGAAGCTAAGACAGAAGACCTTCAGAACTTTATCCACATAAATATAAGAATCTGCTGGTTTGCTAACGAAACTTACGTATGCATGGAACTTCAAGAACTGAATGTCCAGTTTACATAGACTGCTTTAATACTCAGACTTTAATTCCCCTGTTCTTACACTGAATAAACAAGTAGAGGAAAATGAAATAGTTACTCTATTTTTTTTCTGTGCAGGTTGAACTTCCATGCATAGCAATAGGCTTACATATCAGAGAGGAAACAAGCCATCTATTCTTAAAATCATCTGTACAAAACCAAGACTACATGTCTTTTTGGAGATAGGCAACAGAGAAAAAGATCACGAACACATATGCACAAGCAACTTACCTCTGCTCTGACTGCCTTACTCGTGTCTTCTGCTGCAGTTCCTTGTCTGTCTCCGGCAGCAGAATGATTCACTGGCAGAAACCTATGCCAATAAAAGGAAGTCCAAACACAATGAGCACTTCAGGATAGCAAGTGTCATGAGTTGGCAGCAAGTATTGCAGAGCATGTTTAAGTGCTGATTTGGCAGTGCTTCAGAAGTGAGGAAATCTTTGTGATGAAAAAGATCTTCCAGTTAAATTCACAAAGCCAAGGAGCAGGAGGGGTTAACAATTGCTTACATGTCAGTGGTTATGGTATTCAGCACGGACCTGGGCTGGGCATTCCAGTTCCCTGGGGCTGTGGAAGACCTCGACCTGTACTGTTTCCCATCTTGAGGGCTGCTTTGAATATAACATTTTAGGATGAAGAGGAAGAAGTGTCTAATTTCTCTCAACATACTATCTCAAGGATATTCTTTTTGCTACTGATCTGCATTTATTTATGTTAACGTTGAATTTATCATTGCATGGACATTTCTAAATGTGTTTTTTAGTGGGCACCACCACTCCTGATATCCGTATTATTCCTGATTAGACTCTCAGAGTTGACATGGCTCACATAGAGACCCTCTCACGCCAAAGAAGACTTAAACTCTTTTTATAACCTTTCTCCCAGGGAGAGAACAAACAAGGGTTCTTGTTTCTCCCAAGATATTTTCAGGAACTTTGAAAACACGGTATCTTTGGAGACCTCTGCCTAACTGCTGGATTAATTGCGGTTGCTCAGAGGCTTTTTCTCACTGAAACTGATGGCTAGAATGACAGCTAGAAGGGCACCTCATTTTCTTAGGCAGCCACCTAGGCTACAATCGAAGTAGAATCCTGCTGCCTGAGCACCAGACCTTCAGCCAATTAACTCGTAAATGTCTTTGGAAGAACTTGTGTTTTGTCATGGACTGAGCTTTTAGAATAACAGCGCATGAAAGATATATGTTCTCAGCTGTAGGATGGCAGAGGAAGGAGAGGAATGATGTAAGAACAGGATGTCACTGTATTTCTTTTCAGCTAATGACACTTCATTGTGGAGGCACAGCAAGTTATAATACTGTAACCTAATAACCAAGGAGGCTACCCATCAAGAGAGTGCTTTTATGCAATAACTACATCACTGCAGCAAGGTTTTAGACAGAGTTTCCCCAGGAGATGTAATAGGATGATAATTTCTTCAGCACTCCTTCCAAAGCAACCCTGTCCAGTCTTGGGAAGGGCTCATTTTCAAATTAGGACAAAACAACTTTTTAAAATTTTTCCAGTACTGAATATTTTGTGTGAACTCAGTGTTTACTTTCTGGTCATCATCTTGCTACTAATAATAAAACTGATAAATTGCATAACTGCTAGAATTATTTCAGCTTATACAGGCCTTTCAAGAACTGCCAACCCAATAAACTGAGAAATTATGTTATCAGTGGAAAACTTCTTGAGATCAATGATCATATCCAGAGAAAGTCAGCTAGGTAGGACCTGTGAGTTAAGGATACCTCTGCATCAGATCAATGATTTCATTGTAAACACACAAAGGTGCATCCAAGCCCCAGATGAAATCCAAGTGTGCCCATTCAGGAATCATCTTATGATAGAGTAGCCTCTTAATCTGAGAAAGTAAAATGGCCGCATCCTTGGGATCTGCAAGCAAGTCTTGTCCCCCAGTCCATACTGCCATTGGTACAATCATCCCTTCTACATTGTACAGAGGAGGAGTAGCCTGGAAAACATGAAGCAGTGCTGGAATGAATGTCCAGTAAGGCAGAACAAGCTTCAAACACGCATCTGGTGTTTTCTTAAGTCAGTGTTCAAAGTAGAGTTGCCTAAGACAAAGGGCAGGGAAGTACCCTCACTTGTCTTTTCAGTCTGTGTTCACAGCAATGATCCAGATGACAGTACAGCCAAAGGACAAACACCTCCTGAGCTGACAGACAATTGCAGTTAAATCTCCACTCTCTCAGCTAGGAATTCGTAGGGCAGTAGCCCGGAACAAGCAGAGGGTCTCTGGGTAAACCTCTATCTTGGTCCTCATCTCTCATACTCCTTTTGGAGTATTGGTCAGCCCCAGAAGACATACATATTCTGGTTAGAAAAGACAAGATGTCACAAGTATGAAAAGGAGCATGAGGTTACTTCTGTAGGAGGAGAGAGGAAGTAGCTTAGGTTTCCTGAATTTAGAAAATAGGGACCAGCACAGGGACTTGAGACAGGCTTAAACAATCACGAATGGTATGAAGAAAGAGCACAGGAGGTAATTATCTCATTATTTATCATAACACAAAGCCTAGAAGGCATCCAGTGACTTTCCAGTGGCAAGGAAGTTCAAGACAAACCAAAGGAAGCTACCTTTCATACAAGCCATCATCAAAATACATAACATTAAACTCCTAATGATATACTGTTGCTGATACCTGAAAGGATGGAGGGTCAAGGATGGGCTCAGAGTCTTGGATGGAGGAGAGGTTCCTCAGGGTGTGCTTAATGTCAAAGTCTCTGGCATTCAGAATCTAGAAGTAGCTATTAGACACATTAGAACTCACCACTTGCCTTCTTCCTAGTACTGTTTCCCTCTGGCAAATGTCAGCCATGCTAGTAGGCAAGATTCCTCTTTGGTCTGATCCACTAGATGTTCTCTTCTTTTTCAAAATTCATTTTCAATCTCTTCTGCCCTTCTTTCTTATTATTACTGTTGACCATTTCATGAAAAAGGTTTGGTCTTCCTATCTCTTTTCCTTTATGTTTTTTTCTTCTTTCTTTTTTTTCTTCTTTTTATTTTTATTTTTGTTATTTGAAGTTTTTGTTGACATCAGTGCTTGCATTTTTTGCAGTTAAATTCCAAACTGTGAAGTCATAATACAGGTGGTGGTGGCTAAATACTTCTACATGTATTCAGAAAATGTAATTCCTACTACATCATTGCTCTCTTCCCCAGTGCTTCTGCACTGTCCAAGGGTGACAATATTGTTTCACTGAGAGGTACCTGTTGGTATTTCTCGATGTTCTTCTTTGAACTGCCCCAGTCATAAGTTTGGAACTCCCCTGAATGGGCTTCCTAGTAGGATGAACCAGAGAAGAAGTTACAAAGCTGTCGTTCAGGAAGGTTATGGGATCCTTCCCTACTAAGCCTCTGACACCAATCCAAAGCCTCAGCTGAAGCTTTTCTCTTTTAAGAGCTATGAAAGAGCCAGCAATTAGTTAAAAGCCTCAAGCAGCAAAAAGGAGTCAAACATTTCTATCAGCATCAAAAGTATCAGTGCACCGGTAGAAAGACCTAGGGATGCTTTCACAGGCAATTTGTTCTTGTTTGAAAACTTGCTATTTGTGACTGCCCCCAGCTAGTTCCCTTCCATGCTGCTGCCGTGTCCTCTTCTGACAGTCATGTTGCCATCCCTCAGCTCTGGGAGTGGCTCCTTTGTACATTTTCTCTTACCGCTCCTGTTTGAATATGGAAGTCACCATTTCTAGATTTTCCCTCATGCTCCTTGGCTTTGCCTCCTGTATTTGTTGTTCCACTCTAAGAGACACCACCAGTGGTTTTTTAATACTGAGGCAAGGTGTCTGTTAACTCCTGTAATAGTAATAACAGCAATAACAACAACAGC
Source organism: Aquila spilogaster (assembly GCA_024606505.1). NCBI lineage: Eukaryota > Metazoa > Chordata > Aves > Accipitriformes > Accipitridae > Aquila > Aquila spilogaster. Next base: position 5,550 of record JANHGO010000909.1, read on the forward strand.
TTAGGAGTATTACTCCTGCATGTCTGTACCTGCCAGTCTATGGCTAGATGCCGAATTAAACCTCAGACTATTTGCAGAACTCTCTCACTGTGCCTCTGTAACTTTTCTTCCTTACAGGTCTGCAATGGTTATGAAAACCACTTAATTACATCTAATATCTCATGTGAATTCACAGCCAAAGTGTTGCTTGATTTTGAGTAAATGCCTGCACAGCTGTAACTCAAACATGTTCTTGTGTTCACTGTGTTGAAAAGTGCACAAGCTTTTCCTGCAAGCTCACCCTGCTTGCAAGTGACTCCTGCTCTGCTGTGGCAGCCTGCAGTGCTGCCATGAAACCTGTCTGCATACAACAGCCTGTGTGACGAGCCCGAAGAGAAACACACAGCTTCCATCAGCATTGCTGCTAAGGATGCACTGTGATGGAGCACAGTACTTTGTAAATAAATGAAGGGCTTATTATTTACACTTCTATTTCTGCCCACAAACTGAGAGCTTGGAAAACAAGAGATGAAAATACAAGGGTCCTTACTCATCAAATCTGATATTCTACAAAGCAGCTGATGTCTCTGCTCATTTCTTGACCCCACATTAGAGAAATAAATATTAGAGAAATAAGAAATAAATTTCTTAAGGCAGGCTCTGCACTGAAGCATAGACATCATTTTTACAGGGTATTGGATACACAATAAAGAGAGTGCTATACACATCTGCATATACAACCTCCAGCATGCACAAACTCAGTGTTTCACTGTTTCTTCACATGTACCTGTGTCACACAGGGTAAGTATTTCTATTCTGCTGGCAAAAGAGATCGATGGAAATTAGGTTGTTGAACTGAGATATTAATTGTGAAGAACAGATTGCACATATTTCCCAGCAGTGAGCAATGTCTTCACAGCAGGACATGAGCTACCCGCACCTGATAAAGTACAACCAGGGGTTAGAAATTATTCTGTGTGCCAGAAGTTTGATCATTTGTACCTGACTCCAGTGGACTACGTTTTGCACAGACGTTCCCGCAGCAGTTTGTGCTATATACACGTTGACCTGGTTCTGAAAGAAAATTCAGTGAATGTTTGCTTTTTCCCTCTTACTCAGCTGTGCATTAAAAGCATCCACAGCAGCATCTTATACCAATAAAACCAAGAGAAAGCAAAGTGGTGTGACCAGAGACTCCTACAGAACTCCATGCGCACCAGGTTTGGAGCAGCAGAGAAAGGACAGCTGCCAACTAGAACAATTTCCAGGATGATCAAGAACCTGAAAGAATCTAACAGACGGGGAGAGTTAGGTGGAAAGCCATCAGTCTCACTCCCAAAGCAAGCAATTTATTTGGGAGTCTGCCACAGGCCCCATGTGCAGAAGAACCTTTGTCAGATAGAAGAGCAAAAGGAACTGTAACAGCCGGAGCAACATGTGTGTTGGAAGCAAATGTATCCTTGTTCTCCAGGGTTTCTTAAAAAGTTGCTGTATGGTTGTTCCTCAGAGAATGCTCTGAAGCATTTATTGAAAAGTGCTGTATCAAAACTTTGAAGCCCAGGTGGTCTGTCTGGACACAACATGAAGTGCCAGCACACTGAGGATATGCAATGAGACCAGCAGTTACAGCGTGAAGTGGGAGATAGTGCCTGAGGTGAGGTCTGGCAGAGGACAGACTGGAGTATTGGGGGATTTGAAGCAGCTGTGAGTTGTAGGGTGGTGCCTAGTGCTCTTCTGAGGAGCAAAGGCTGTGCTGCCCTGCCAGAGCTGGGGAGGGACTATCAGCCTCCTTAGACATTCAGTCTGGGGAAAGAATTCTCTTCTGCCAAGGAAACCCTGTGAAAGACAAAGGTAGCATTCATTTCAGAATGTGCATTTTACAATATTCCTTTTAAAAGGTGTTCGGACCCTGTTCCTCTCGCCCAGAGCTTTTGTTGGTTCTCACATTTTCCTCCCTTGTCAGATGATGCTACCACAAACAAGAATGATCCTAGGTGTTTTCCAATGCATCAACCTGTCAGGCATTGCACAACTCATGTTACATCATTTTTAATGAAGGTACGTGTTAAATCTTAACTCTGATGTATATTTTATCTCTAAGTTTGCAAATAATTCCATGCATGAGTAGCTTTGCATATATGATCTGCCATACTGATTTGATGCTATTTTCATAGCACTGTGAACAAGTGAGTACATTCATTTCTGGTTTTAATGTTTGCTGGTCTGGAGATCAAGAAATTAATTTTTTTATTGCTGCAATTAATGGTAACTGATAGGATGAGTAAGTGGATATTTTGTGGGCAGGTCCAAGACCATGTAGAAACTCAACCTTGTGTGTGCTATCCTGAAAAACATCACACATTGGCCTCCTTTTACCTTTTTGTGTTAGCCCAATTTGCTCAAATCTGCAAAGACAAAACAAGAGACATTTTCCCCACAATTCTCGGAACATTCTCACATGGCTGGCATGCCTTTAAAAGATGTTAACAGTCACATCTGATGAGAGGTAATGTCTCTTGGGATCAGAGTATCTTCTATGGCTATGAATTCAGAATTACTGATGGCCTACACCTGGTAGGTAGCTTGGCAGCTCCTTGGCCATTCAGCCTGTTCCTCTCATGCCTTTTAAAAGCTGAAGTTTAGAGGAAGTTCCAGTTTGGTTTATGGCACTACCAAAAACTTGCTGGGGAGAACCTTTTGGACATTTCATCTGGAGTTCTTCTACAAGCAGAAATAGACCAGACTAGCTGTGGCTTTTCCTGGAGGGATGGTGGAAACCTCAGGAGTCTGTGTTGCTGTGCCTCTCTGGGTAACTTGTTCCAATATCAAATTACTGCCCTACAGAAAAGCTTTCTCTATTGTTTTGTATGAGCTATAATCTTAAGGTGAATCTACCCACCCACAAATGGGAAAACTTTATAAAGCTCTGTACCTTCTATACGCCCCTTTTAAGAGCTGAGCGAACAAATGTATACTGTCCTACACCTGAAGCCAAGATACCATGTACCCAGAGCAGTTTTTCAGAAAGGTAGAGGAGCTTTGTTGCTGGGCTTCTGGCACACTTAATAGCAGTGACAGCTGCCAAAGCAAAATAGAGTTTGATTTTCTGAGCCGGTTCTGGCATTGTTGAAAAAGCAACGAAAGCTGAAGAAATAAAAACAAAGCAATAAGAAAATCATTTTTGTAGCTCAGACTGTTTTCAGTATTTATATATGCTAATCTGCTATCTCAAAACTACAGGCAACCTTGTTAGTTGTTCAGAGGCTGTAATTCAACATTGCTTGGTGTGAAGTACCACTCCCCCTTGTATTATCAGCTTGTGGTCTTAATTCCTACTTCAGAGACGTTAATTTCTACGTTTTGCCTTTGCAATTTTCTCCCAAGTTCATTTAAGTATAAACAAACATCTGATGTACATACATGCGTTTGGTATACTGTTGGGAGTTGCAGATGTTTCCTTTCCTCTCAATCTCTTTTATTTTTTGGTGCCACGAACTGGCCAACTTCTCTTTCTCTTCCTTCCTCTTCCTATTATTTTTTTTTGTTTTATCTAACCAGCTGCTGTTGAGCACATCCTTATATCTTGAAAGGAACAAGAAGGCTCAAAATAATCTTTGGCATAGTTTTAAGCTGAAGCGTTTACAGCTGCAGTGCATTCAGCCCCTTAGGTTTATCATCTTAACAATAAATTATACCTGCCGACATACTGAAAACAGCTCATCATGTGTTTTTCATTCCAGCAAAGAGCTGATGAAAAGCCCAGGTATGTTCAGTGTCTCAAACTGGGCTTTACTCCTGTGTTTTCCTGAAGTGTAACTTACCGATGGTCGTGCTTTGTGAATAGCCAATATAATACAGCTTTTCCTGTCCAGTTTTCTTTATGATTAAATTTATTGCTGCTGGAAGATCAAACTTGGCTATCTCATCAAAACTGCAGCTAGGAGATTGAAAGAAAAGTGTGCATAATTTAGAATATCATTTGAATTTACATTTTTATTACAGACTTGTTGACAAATTAAGTATTTTGTGAGTCACTCAGCTATTTTAGATCCAGTGTTTAGGGTCACTGGATATAGAAGATATTACTTGAGTTTTGCTGGGCTATTTTCTTCCTTGGCATCAACGAGAGGATTTTGACTTCAATGAGCATTGGGTTGAACTGTAAAGGTCTACATACAAGTAACAGGTGGTGATATATTAGCAGAGATCTTCCTATGGATTCATGCATTTTACACAGTTTTCCAGTAAATGGTGTATTTTTCAGTGTTTGTTTAAAATAAGTAGAAAAAAAATGCTTTACATTTTCTTCTGTGATTTTTTGTGTCATTCTAGTATAAAGACTAGTGTTTCTAAAAACCCTCCAAAACCAGAATAGCTGGGACATGAGCTGTGCAGATTTCTCTGAGCTTCCCTGGTGCTGTGCCTCCAGCCTGAAGTCTGCTAGCAATAAAGGAGGTGAGTAGTCTCCATCATTGTTCAAGTCCATGTAATTGCATAGGGACATCTCAGCAGATGTGAATGGAAAGAACACTTTTTGAAAAGTAATATATGCTAATCTCTGATTTAACCAAATGAAATGAATATGCTCCTCAATGTTTTGACCTACCTGAAAGCCCGGAACTCATCTTGATCAGTGGAATAATTCTGATGTTCTCTGGACCAGAGATTGCCTCTGCTGTTTCCCATCCAAATGTCATAGCCAGCATCAGCTAACATGAAGGCCGAGCTGTTGTTGGGCAGATTTGTGATCCAGTTACTGGCATCTCCCACTAGTCCATGTTGGAGAAATACAGCAGGTTTCGAAACTGAAAACCAAATCAGAAACAAAACAACATTTCATAAAACTTCTTGATTTTTCTGGTAGTTAAGGGATATTTCTGTCCCATATTCAATGTTGGGATTTGGCCCGGCACCATCTTAAAGGGGGATAGCTGATCATAAGAATGAAGCATGCCTTTCTGTAAAGAGAGAATGTCTTGTAAAGTTTTGGGAAGATGTATGGGAAGATAAGTCCAATTATCAGTGAATAGTGGCTTGGCAGCCTCAGGTCACTGTTTGTATATCTTAAGATGCTCAAGGCTGATAGAAACAAGGAAGATATGGGATCATTTGCAGAGGTTTCTTGTATCCAAAATATGAATCAGACGCTGATGTTAAACAAGTGTAAACAAAAAATAAACTCTGAAGTGGAACTGCCCTTGCAAAGTGGGCTGATTGGACAGGCTGCACCTTTTAGATAATGTACATAGGCATGCACATACATATGTATCTTAACTTTACTCATCAACTCTTATTATGAAGGTATTACTATGCTTAATTCATATTCTAGAAGGTTTTTACTATAAGCAGAGGTGCTTGACATAAATTCTGTTGATCTTGCAAGCTGTTCAAGGCAGCTAGAATACTCAAATTTCACTTGTGTGCACAGACTCTGGTAGATGTCTTATAACCATGCAGTTCTCTTTCTAGAACGCACCCTAACTGGACTGCTTTTGTTTCCTGTTAATGAACTGTACCTGGGTTTCTCTGATTTTGTGTACCATAGGGGATTCTGTTAATACTAATGATATAGCCATCTTCAGTCATCACTTTGTACTCCTTGCTGGGGTACCCTTTGTACGTAATGAGCTCATTTTGCAAGAGAAAGAACAAATGCATTTTTTTTGCACAAGTCCTTTTCATGCATTACCTACCTAAGATATTTGTCACAAAGAAATATTAGAGAGCAACAACAGCTGGGGTTTCTTTTCACGTATTTAAGCATTTGAATGAAACAGAATTGGATGGAAATACTGTATCCCCCAAACTACCATAAACTTCCTTGGTTCTTTGTGTGACCTCCAGGATTTGACTACTCAGTCAAAATAGTTTCTAAAAACTGTTGCACCACTGCCATCTGGTCGCAAATCCTTGTGTTATGGTGGTGCAAGAACCACTACAGTGTGATAGCAGGAGCTTACATTTCCCAAAGTTTAGATGAGGAGCTGCCTGGGTGCATTTATGAAAGAGGATAGTTTTTTAGAACTTGTATTTGCAGTATTTTTCAATGTAGTTTTTCGTGCAGACAGAAAAAAACAAAATTCTAGTGAGTGAATACAGATCCAAACAAACTTGCTTGGTGAGAGGTGCTCTTCTAAAAAGCTGCCCAGTTCAAATCTGTGCTTGTCATCTGAGTTGCTGGTAATTCAGAGCCTTCTTTGCTCATGAAATGCTGGCGTGGCATTCCAGATGTTCATTCTTTCAGATACAAGGAGAGTGCCAAACTAATAACTGATATTAAAACAAAATTATTTCTGCAGATATACTAACAGGAGGGGTTTGCTTTGATTTGTAACAGAAAACAGCAGCATGTAGAGTGATTAGGGAGGATGGATTAAATGGAGGCAGCTTATCTACCTCTTTATTCACAATATCTAGAAATTCCTCTGCTGTGAACCATGCATTCCTTTGTCCCCAGGTAATTCCACCAAAGAACTTAAAATACTCATAAATGTTTCAGGATCCACAGCTCTCCTCATTCTTCTGATTTCTTCTGAACAACTGATTCCTTGAAGCAAATACATCACAGCAAAAAACAGTTGTATCTTTTCTCTGGATAAAACAGCATATTAATCTGTCAGGAGTTCTGCTCTGCGCTTGTGTCCAGGCAGGTTCTGTGTTTTTCTGTGGGAGAAGTCCTGCTCAAAACTGAATGCAGCTAGTCTGGTGCTCTCTACTTGTTAATTAAAACTGAACAAAGCTGACTTTAAGCATCTCCAGGGGGATTTGGCAGCAGTCTGGACTCTCTGCTAACGTTTTTGCTAAGGCATTGCTCTCCTTCAAGGTGAAGAGCATCAGAGAATCCGAGAGAAGGAACATTTCTGTAGAAACTACACTCATTCTTCAGAGAAGGAAGTCACTTGTTTTACAAAGCCAAGTTCCTATTCTGTACGTTAATTAGGAAACTTTTCTTGGTAACTGTGGGGAACACTAGAGTTATTGGGCAACTCATATAACTAGACCATGTTAAAGGGAAGTTGTTAGATAGCTAACACAAAGAAAATTGAAAATCATTTAAGTTATTTTTCATCTAGGTAAGGATTAAAGCTTCTAAATAAAGCACTTGTTTGTAGTTGCCTAATGTAATTTATGCAGAACTGCTCAATGGCAAAATTAGTCTAATCTGTAAAATGAGGATGGGGAAAGGAAAAGAGAGCTTTGCTAAATGTAATGGTAGGTAAAGACTGAATGTAATGACATCCATGCTTGTTTATGAAATTAGAACTGGGAAAAAAAAAGGGGGGGAAGCTAGCCTGCTTGGATGAATACACAGCGGCTTCACAATCTATTCTCTCAGTTCAAAGAAGATGCAGGATGTTTGCATGAGCATTCTCTCTGCATTATACATACACCTAGAGCCCATGTTGAGACTTCAGTGGTCCCAGTGACACGTCTCTGAGCTGGACTGAGTTAGCCAGCAAATCTACTGCGTGTGTTACTTTCCCACTCAATGAGATTGTGTGATTATATTCCTCCATGAGTAGACTCGTTTTTTATCACAAAAAAACATAGCGTTTGTATTCTCACTTCCGTACTTTCTGATATTATCTATATTTTTAAAATATCTCTTTTGTAGCAAAAGGAAGAGACATTATAAAACTTCATTTTTGCTTAGCTGCTCCTAGATCAGTGAAAGTGTTACTGACCTTGCACCAGAAATCATGTGCTCTGCTGAGCGGCTGAGGAGTGGAAGCTCAATTTGCAGGTGTTCGTAAGTAACGCTGGGCAAAGAAGGCAGTGAAGTGTTGATCATGCAGCATTTTTCCCACAGTTATGCAAAATCTTGCCAATAAATGTCGATTTCTTTCCCACTTCTTGTTCCCTCTGCTACTGCTTAAGCTTTCAAGTCTCAGCAGAGAGGTGATTCCTTTTATTCTCAGAGCTCATGCTTTTCATCTCCTCAGCCATCACAGCAATAACCGTGTTCTCTTTACAATCCCAGATTGCTGGATTTTTGAGGAGAATACCAGCCTCTGTGGAGAGGCATGGCAGGATCTGGAATTTTGAGAACAAATATCTTATCATACCTCATGAAATTGTCAATAAATCTAGAGTAAGTTTCTTGTTTACCTACAGCCTGCCAATTCCAGCTTTTCATGTTGTGTAGAAGGAATGGGATACACTCGGACTCTTTGATACCTCTACAGATTTCATTGCACATATTTTTTGTCTATTCTTTTAACACTGATGTTGCTGTTCTCCAATTTAATACTGTTGCAAGAGTAGTACCAGGACATTTTCCTTTATTCATAGTATTTGCCACCAAAGTGTCAACAGAGTGGATATTCCCCAATTGTATAATTAGGAAGCTTGAATGTTTTTCCATATCCTTACGGACAAAGGAAATGTTACCGTAAGGCCGTGAGCCTCAAGCATAATATGAATAGGCCAGCATCACCCAGCGTTGGAAGTTAGGTAGGTTTGGCAGGTGGTCAGGACTTCAGGATAGGGAACTTGTGAGGTTCTTTGTGCAGAGTATGGACATAATGCAGCCATATTACCTATCCGATGTCTAAGCTACTACTATGGTACAAATTTTGCAGAAATATGATAGAAGATTCCACCCCCCCACCCCTCCCCGCCTTGGATATTCTGATATAAAGCTGGTAGACTCAGTATTTTATATCATGAAATAAATTGCTATTTATTGTGTAGTTCCTTATACTTGTTCCCCTAAGCATTCAATTCTCACAGATACTGTTCCTCCACACAGAACAGACCATCTTATACACTGAGAGGAACATCTTCCAAGGTTTTGAACAGGCTTTGATACTTCTGGTTCTATTATAGTTATGCTGTATACCTTCTCCTTGCAATACTGACTCTAGTTAGGGCCAGATTTCTTTAATATATCTCCAGGAAGAATTTTATTTAATATTTACAGATCCGGCAGAAATATGAAAGAGTCTTATGAGAAGCCCGCTGCCTACAGTATTTGCTAACAGGTCTTCAAAGAGAAATATAACGACCTAGGTTCAGATTGTGTCAAAGAAGTAGGAAAATAAATGATTTTCAGAGTTGGTTTAGCATGTGTTTCCAAACATTGTCTCCTCGTGGGTTTGGGATTTATTTGCTTGTTTTTCAAACTTGTGTTAATTTCCTTACATACACTTCAACATCTTACATCTTTTAGGACAAGAGGGTAATGGCTTTAAGTTACTCTGGGAGAGGTTCAGGTTGGATATTAGGAAAAGTTTCATTTCAGAAGGAGTGGTGATACATTTGCAGAGGCTGCCCAGGAAGGTGATTGTGGAGTCATCATCTGTGGAGGTGTTTAAGTACTGTGAAGAAGTGGCTCTGAAGGATGTGGTTAGTGGGCATGGCAGGAGTGGGTTGATGATCGGCCTTGGTGATCTTAGTGGTCTTTTCTAACCTTAATGACTCTGTCTATGGTCTTCCCTCTAAGAAGGCCAGGTTAAATAACAGGCCGAATAGCATAGATAGCAGAAGAGTGGATAAAGTAATCACTGAGGTGTGTTGGCACTTGTTTGAAGCAAATACTTGAATTGGGAAAAGAATGTGATTGAAGGTGTGTTCAGCTGATTATTTTGACCATAGACACACTCTGTTTTGTGCTGACAGGCTTCAAGGGGAGCTGCTCACAGTACAAACAGGGGTAGGATTCAGTGGAACCGCTTGAAGGTTGAAATACTGCTGTCAAAGTTGTGGCTGCTGCTTCACAATTGTGGGCATGCTCAAAAGAACTTCAAACCAGTCCTCCTAGGTGTCCTTATATAAATGAGTCTTCGTATAAGCTGTTGGCTATGTGCTCAGTTTATGAAGCCTCAGCTCCTTCCCATTCTCTCTCTGGATAAAAAGCAACACACAGGATGATATAATCCTTAGTGTTCTGATATTTTCTGCAGATTTATTCCTCTTTCTACCCCCTCATGCTTCCAAATTAGACCTAGTTCTGCCTGGAACTGAGGTAAGAATGGAAGATAACTGCAATATACTGAATATAGTTCTTCATGCATCAAGTATGTCCTTTTGGCTTCTTCATTCAGTTAGCATATGATGTTATCAGGAATATCTGTCTATTTTGAGTGTGTTATGGAGGGTGCTTAGAGGAAGGTATGCTTAACTGAGCAGCAACTGTGTTCTTGTGCGAGCTGCCAGCCAGTTGTCTCCAAGGAGACACAGCAGCAAAAATAGAAGGAACCCTCCGTGTACTCTCATGGCCCTAAAAATATTTCATGCCGTAGTGGTGTGAGTTGTTTGTCGAGCAAGATGTGGTAAGAGATAGATAAGAGAAGGTAAGAGATAAGATAAGAACAAGGGCTACTAGTGCATTCTCCATGGCATCTGTGGGACCACTGCAGCCTCCTGTAGGGCAAGGCCTGCCCTCAGCCACCCACCCCTTGCCATCTTCTGGGCTGGGGCACTCTTGGCTCCCAGCACTACCGTGTCCTGGTGGTGAAGCAGAGTCCCAAGGGCCCGAAATGGACCTTACACCTCCCAAGAGCAAAGGGAGAGCTCCGAGTAGAGTCCATGCACCGTGGGACACAAGTGCAAAACGTGATGTGCTGTGGACAACTGGCACTGCCTGAGCGAGGGATTGTCCTCAACTCTATGAGGCCTGCAAGATATTCCTGGTGCTCGTTGTCAAGGCAAATAGCATGGGCTTGTCTGGACATGTTCCAGTGACCAGGTTGTGTGACACAGTGCTCTGGAGCGATGAGTGAGATAACTCTGAATCAGCACTTCCACAATTATGGGAATTTTGTGTAACCTAGGTGAAGAGTCAAAGGGCAGAGCTCGGGAGGTATGGAGTGCTGCACACCTGGTGACACCTCAGCTCCCAGTGCCCAGGGAATGCTGCACTCCTGCCCACACCTCTTACAGCCTCAGCCACCCAGAGAAAGGGCAAAAAGCTCAGCACTGGCTCCTCTCTATTGATGTATCCAGAGAAAACACAGCTTTTGACAATGGAAATAAGTTCTACAGTATTTTTGGCTGATGATGAAGTTTGTGAAACATATGCAAAACAGGGTTTCTTCACTTCTGACTGTGGGTGGATAAAGATGAAGTCTGTTGCAATTCATGTGTTTTGCATGGCTGTCCAAATTGTATTACACCAGAATCCATAGATAAATTCTTTTCATCCACCTGCTAATTTTGTAGTAATATATACAGCAATTTCTTCTCACCCTTTGTTAATCAACTTCACTTAGTAAAAAAAAAAAAAAGAAAGAAAAAGAATTCATACATCTGCATGCATGTGTGTGGAAAGCTGCGTGATGTACAGATTATTCTCGTATGCGCTGGAACAGGACATCCAGAGAGGTTCTGAGGTCTCTTTTTCTGGAGTTATTCAATGCCTGTCTGGATGCTTTCCTGTGCAACCTACTGTAGGGATCCTGCCTTGCAAGGGACTGGACTAGATGATGACCCGAAGTCCCTTCCAAACCGTGAAATTCTGTGACTCTCACTTGTTGCCAGATGAAAGTCTTGAGAGCATGAGTTCAAATTTTCTGGCAGAAGAATTAGAGGCAGTAGTAGCGCCAAGCAGGGGATACAGGCAGCACTGGTCATGGATTCTGGTTGGTGATACTGATGTGGTCTGAAGTGCTGCTGGAGTTGTGTTAGCCAATTTGCTCGAGTCAGATTTGTGTTGGCATCAGCAGGAGCTGTCCAGCTGTTTTTAAGGATCAGAGGGATAGGGGACAGTGAGTTGTGGTTTTGGAGGTGTAATTTGAAGTAAGGGGTTTGCTCTGGGACAGAAAGAGGCTGTTGGGAGGGTTGGAGGTCATAGAATCATTACGGTTGGAAAAGTCCACTAAGATCATCTAGTCCAACTGCCAGCCCATCACCACCACACCCACTAACCAGTCTCTAATGCCACACCTACCCTTTCCTTGAAAGTCTCTCGGGACAGCGACTCCGCCACCTCCCTGGGCAGCCTATGCCAGTGCATTACCACTCTTCCTGAGAAGAAACGTTTCCTAATACCAACCTGAACCTCCCCTGACACTGCTTAAGGCCATTACCTATCGCTGTTACTTGGAAGTAGAGGCCAACCCCTGCCTCGCCACAGCCTCCTTTCAGGGAGCTGTAGAGGGCAATAAGGTCTCCCCTGAGCCTCCTCTTCTCCAGACTGAAAAATCCCATTTCCCTCAGCTGCTCCCCATAACACTTGTTCTCCGGACCCTTCACAGCTTCGTTGCCCTTCCCTGAACACATTCCAGGGCCTTACTGTCTGTCTTGTAGTGAAGGACCCCAAACTGAACACAGTAGTTGAGGTGCAGCCTCATCAGTGCTGATGGCATCACAAATCCTTTGTGCTCTATTGAAACCAATATTTTGGCACACTTGTAACTGGCCCAGGCTGAACTGAGTTGGGTGCAGCCTGGAGAGGGCATCAGCATTAGTTTTCACACATTAATTAGTCCACCATAAAAGTAATTACAAATAAAAAATACTAACAAATTAAGATTATTACTTTGCACTTAGAGATTAGAATTTTGTTTTTGTCTTTTGCAAGGAAAATAGAACGATTGAAGTGTTTTAACCTTATCTATAGAATGTGCTTTAAATAGCAAAGTTGCATACCAAACACAGTTTGTGTTTTCAGTACAAGCTTTCCCTTATAAAGAAAAAATTTGTCTGCTGAACCCAAGCTGATACTTTTCAAAAACAAATGAAGAGTCTACACAGTATAATTTACTTGTGTCAGCAATGTTTCTTTATCTTCCTACGTGAAGGAAGTGAACTTCTAACATGCTATTGCCATCATAGTTCCACAATGCCACATAGAAACAGGACAAAAAGAATTCTGGACCTCTTTCAGCTGCTACTTCACGTGATGGTTTTGTTGGGACCTTCTGCCCAGGCCATAGTCTGAGCTGGGGCTAGTGAGTACGACATTGAGCTGCTCATCGCTGTTGTGCTCAAATCATTCCAGCTTCCAGGGCTTTTGTTTCCTTCCCCTTGTCCAGCTGGCACCTCTGCCTACGAGGATTTTGTGCACAGGCTGTTCCTAGTACTTGTCTGAACGGTGTCTGAGTTGTATTTCAAGTTGCATTCCTGTTAATCTGAATATTCATTCAAAATGCTGGTAGGTAGCTGACAGCTATGTGAAAATCATTGCTAAAATCCATGCCTAAGGGATATCAGATTTGATTCATGCGAACTATAAAGACAGGAATATCCTTATTACAAGGTGTGTTGACCGAGACTTAAGAGAATGAACTGCTGGAGATGAAGAAGTCACTGATGACTTCTGATCACATGGTCAAACTGTGCATGTCCCTGTTCATTGCAGGGGAGTTGGACTAGGTGACCTTTAAAGATCCCTTCCAACTCTATGGATTCTATTATTTTATGATCCTATGAGTATTTGCTTTTGAAATAAATCAATAAATATCTGAAAAAGTAACGATCTTAAAAGATTTGTAACAGACAGACTCTTGGAGATAATAATGCTTTCAAAATTTTCATTTAATCATATCAGAATTCTTTTGTGTTTGAAAAATTGTTCCTTGAGCACTAGGTATGGCAAATGCTGGTTTCTTGCCAGTTTGTACCTTACAGCTGGTTGCAAATCCAACATTTCTGATGAATGGAGTATTTCTCTTGCTCTTCTGCTTCTTCTCCTGATCTGTGTACTCAGTGATGCTGGATAAGAAATGATTGCATTCTGCAGTCTTTCCTTTTCAGGGCACTTGCAATCCTTCTCTTCTACTTGGCCATCATTTTATTTTATTTTATTTTATTTTATTTTATTTTATTTTTTTCATGAAACAGATGAAGACTTAGTCATTTTGGCCAGGAATGTGCTGCTGTCAGTGAGGACTGGTCACAGGGCTTGAAATTTGCCAGCGAGCATACAGACAGACACACAGAGAGCATAATCCCCTGAGCGTTCTTTCCTTAGGAAGACAGCTTACCTGTCTTCTCTTAGGCTTCAAATAATTGTATGCTTCTGTGCTGCTGCTGGATTCTTATTGGCTTTATGTATGGGAAGGTGATTGTACTATTGCAAAGCAAGATGGTATTTTGGAGCTATATAGTTTTCAAAGACATATACAAATGTAAAGACGTACAAATGTTTTGCATAAATGAGTTGTGTTATGTGTTATGTACTCACCCATAGCCTTACAGGAAATGTGCAGTACAAAACTTGTACCTGGTGCATATATCAGGCATTCAGCTTTTGAATTTCATAAGAAAACATTCATTTTTTGCAAAATGCACCAGTTTAGGAAGCACCCTGAAGCTGGTGTTATCGCATTTTTCACTGGTAAGCATTATTCAAATTCAAGGAGGAAGGAACTGAAACTAGACCTGTTCGGAGAAAAGCTGGGGAGGCTCTCCAGAAGGTGGACAGGAAGTTCTAGTTTTGAGGGGTTTCAGCAGATACACAGAAAGATGCATCATCTTGTGTAGTGTGAGTTCTTGCATGTTCATTGTCATGGGGGTTGTTACACATGCAGAAACGTCTGCTGCTGACAGGGATGTGGAGCAGGTCAGCTCTGCCATGGCTTCAGTGATGATTAGTCTGCAATTTTCATTTGGGGCTGCAGAGAATTACACCCTGGAGTTTATTTGTGAAAAAATAAAATCAAAGCCAGAGCTACGTAATTGCTTATGTCAAACGTATTTCTATGCATAGTACATCAGCTGTCAACTACTAGTGGGTGAAATCATAAATACAGGGTGTATGTGCAATACAGGGTGTGTGCGTACAACCTTTTACTCATAACGTTTATTTTCTGCCTAAATGACCACTCACATTGGAGGGACCATACTAGAGAATGTCAACCAGTGATCTGCTTCCTATTCTTTTTTCTGTCTTCTAGAATCCCCGGACTCTGCTACCTGTGGGACCTTGGACAAAGCAGAGGAGTGTAGCAAGATGAGGAACTACCTGAGGCTCCAGCAACCATTGATCCAGCAACAGAAAGTACCAAACATAGGTTGTAGCACTTAGTTTTAGAAGTCCTTGGATTTCCTACCTGCCTCTGGCATTACTCCTTGGCTTTGTGTGCATTCAGTTCATATGAATCATCTTCTTCTCAAATCATGTTTTATTCTTATCTGCTAAAGGTCATTTTGTTCATGAAAATATTAGTAAAGAATGAAGGCTGGGCTTGCAGGTATCCTCCCCTGGATTTTCAGGTGGAGAAGCTTTTCATCTGTGATGACTGATGGGCATAAGCTAGTTAAACATCTGAGCATCTGTTATCTGCAAATTGTTTACTGTTTGTTGCTGAGTATTACAGAAAAGACAAATTAAAACTGGGAGGTCGTTTACAAGGGGAATTCTGAACAGTTCTCCCTTTTCCAGGTGATACAGAATAGCCAGCTCTCAGAATTCAGAGCCATGAACAAACTCTTCAGCCTCATTAGGAGCTCCTGGTTTTCAAGGTTTTCTCTATGACTGCGAGACTGGCATCCTCATGTGACTGTGAGCACTAATTTTAAGGGAAATACTGACCAACATTTCAATAAAGTCCTAGCTGTGTACTAAGTATATTTATTAATGATTAAGACTCTGTAATTTAAATTATAGCTTGTCATAGTTACTACAAACATGGCAAGTGTAGTTATATAATCAGAATATCCTGCATTGGAAGAAACCCACAAGGATCATTTAGTCCAACCCCTGGCTCCACACAGGACTGCTTAATTAGACCATATGTCTGAAAGCATTGTTCAAAGATTTCTTGAGCTCTATCAGGCTTGTTCCTTGACTGCTTCCCTTATGAGTTATAAGCAGATATGGTTTGATATTCTCCTTAGACTTCAGAATACTTGGTAGATAAATTCATATCTTTGTATCCAGTACTTTCATGTTGCACAGGTTAGATTTTATAGAAATTTTATTACTGACATATATGGTTTTGGAATTACCTCTAGTGGTAAGGCTACTTTATACCCAGACACTTCTGATCATGGCCATTGTGCTTTCACCCATCTGTACAACACCTACAGAGTTAGTCTGTGTGGGGAAGTGAAGACCATATGCTGCAGAGGTTAGTGCTATTCGTATGCTAATTCCAGAGTACTTGCTGCCTTTGAAACACCTTGCAGGCACACTTGCATTTCTGTCTGGGAAATCACAGTCAGTAGTGTAAGTGCACCTAATTGGAGAGAGTCATCCTGATACTTCCCACCAAAGCAATGTGGATTTACTGAAGTAACACAGAGTTAAATAGCAAGCTCTCTGCATTGCATAGCAGGCTCTATGCAATGCACGTTTTTCTTGCTTATTCGTAAGTGATAGGGGAGGTCATTTCATCTAAGCCTTGTTTGCTAAATATGATCATGGCACAATGAGGTGTTGTATCTCCTGAATGCGCAGAGGAAAAGCTGATTTGCTGCAACTGTGTCACAAAAATGTGCCATTCCCATACACACCCTGGTGTGCCTTGTCCCTGAGTGCCATCCTGTCATCTACATCTGCAGTGAAGTAGTACACCTTGTCCCACTGTTCCTCCCATGAAACTACACAGCTATGCCGCAAGAAGCAGAGGAGTTTTGCACAATGTATTTAAACCATCTCAAAATAAAAAAGATGTTGAAAAAAGCTATACAGGTTAATTATTTATCTTGTATCAACATGTTTGCTTATGCTTGATGCATGTTCACTTTTTCAGTTTGCCTTCTGGCCTTTGAAGACGAAGGAACCACTCCTAATTTATGCAACGCAATTTAGAGTTTCAAATTCAAACACATGTTGCCATACTTCTGCTTGGGATGAATGAAACAAGCCTTCCTCTGCCCTTCCTTTTTTATGAGGTGAGGCCAGCTCCTAACCTAGCCTGTCTCCCATCCTTTGTCTGCTCTTCTGTGCTTCAGTCTTCCATGCAGTCCTATTGGTGTTCTCTGCTCTCGCAGTTTTCTTGTGTGTCCACCAACACCCCCTGTCCCTCATGTTTACTTTTAATTTTAGTGTCATTAGGTTTTCTCATCTACCTATCCTTTTTCAGCTCTTCAGCCCTCCATGAACCCACATTCCTCCTGTTTCTCAGTTTTCCTGCACACAATATTCTGTTCTGCCTTCATGATCCTCATAGGTATTTTCTTACCTCATCACTGTTTCTCTGCTGTCCACTATAGACCTTTACATTCTATCAAGTAATCGGGCATATCAAAGCCCCAGGTGAAATCCAAGTGCTTCTACTCATGGAATTTATTCAATTAAATCAGATTACTGATCTGAAGAAGTAACATTTCAATGTCATTCTATTGGTTTCTTTCTCCAGCTCATATATCACACAGCATTATTATTATTATTATTATTTTCCCATATGGTGGAGACAGGCGGATGTGGGGAAAAAAGTACATGGCTCAGGAGCAATCCTCAGCAATTCCCCTTCTTCAGTAGCGAATACTGAAGTTTATTCTATTCTATTTCAGTTATGGTTCATTCCATCTTCTCTGTTTCCTGACCCATATATCCTTCTGAAAGTCAACATATGATTTTTTATAGAATAAATGCAACCTGTTGTCTCAGGTCTCTTTTCTGTATTTCAGTCATTTAAATCAATTTTGTTTCTGAGATGTTGGTGCTAAAATTATTTCCTGATTGCTTTTCATATGTGTCTATTTGTGAATGACTCATCTGAGACAGAATAAATTTATGGACTCATGAACTTAGAGCCCTGTCGAAGTTTCTTGCAACTATTTTGAATAAATCAGATAAAAAAAATGTAAACAACAACGTATAAAAGAAAGCCTACTTGGCTTCCATGCAGCTTCTCAGTAGCTGTCCTGTGTAGAGATTGAGCCATATAGACATATACACACCTACTCAGTTTCAGAAGAGAACTTCTGAAGGAAGCTTGTTTACGAATTAACAAATTGTTGTTAATGATTTTCTACTTGAGACTAACTTTAGCTTAACCCCATTCATCTCACGGTTTTCAGTGTGCCTGTCTGACATATCATTTTTTTAAACTAAAAGAGGGTAAGTTTAGATTAGATGTAAGGAAGAAATTCTTTACTATGAGAGAGGTGAGGCACCAGAGCAGAGAAGCTGTGGATGCCCCATCCCTGGAGGTGTTCAATGCCGGGTTGGATGGGGCTTTGGGCAACCTGATCTAGTGGTTGGTAACCCTGCCCACAGTGAGTGGCTGGAACTGAATAATCTTTTAAGTCCCTTCCAACCCAAGCCATTCTATGATTCTGTGATTCTATTATTCTATCCTTTTTAGGGAGAAAAGAAAGCCATCTGAATAACTCATATGAATGCCAGAAACACAGGAATTACAGTCTTTCATAAAATATAAAAGACATTGCCTAAGCTGATTTTTCTTAAGCTTTTAAACTGTTTTCCTGCCTTAGCTGCTTTTGGAGAGATAACTGTAATGCTTTTGCCAGTAAAGCTACTGAGTAACAAAAAAGAGCTTTACATGGTACCTCCACACAGTCCTGGGTAACTGTATGAGTGTTTCACAGGTGTCAGCCACACAGGAGTGGAAACCATGGAAAATGCTGAGAATGCAGCTGGAGCCAAACTTGCAGTACTTCACTGCTGTCACTGACACAGCTTCAAGCAAGTAATGAGAAAGCAGTGGATTTTTTTTCACAGCAGACTCAGCGCAGTGGCTGCAAAAGCTTTTCTCTGGCAGTACAAATCTTGTGTGATGCGTTTGCTTTTGCCTCGCTGGATGGTTTCTATCACATGATCTATTATGGCAACTTTTTAAAAAGGTACGTGTTCTCTGTTGATGGAGTAACTCTGGCATACGCTGCTTTTTCAGGAAATAGCAATACTGTAATTAACTGACTTGAGACATTGTTAACTGTGGCTGCAGGAGGCAGAACAAAATAGGTTTTATCATTTTGTGTCCGTGTTTCCATGGTTGAAAGTGCTACTTACTTGCAGTTTATATTATTAAATGTTATTTATAAAGCAAAGGCAGACAGTAACAGCAACCTTATGAGTAATATAAAATTTCTGAGGGTATTGCACAAGGAACGTGTGCAGTCAAAACAGCTATGAAGATATACACAGGCCTGGAACATGAAGGCATTGCTATGCTGTTTTTGGCACAGAGAAACAATATCTCCAGATTGAATCTTCCAAAGGCCTTAAAAACTTCCAGGTTAGCTACTGAAGACCTTCACTTATGGCCTTGCCTTCTCAGAGGTATGGCTGCCATATAGCCTCCTTTCTCTGGGCTATTAGCATGTAATCCAAAGAGCTGGGTTGGGAAATCAGATTCCCAGCGTTTCACGTACAACACCAAAACAGGATTCATTAAAGTCATATACTGAGTGAGTAGCTGCCCAGAATTAGTTTCCTAAAGGTATATTAATCGTTTACTAGGCTACAACCTAAGTGCAGCTATTGTACCTGTGGTATGCATGTTGGCATTTGGCAGCTAGAAGCCAGATTCCTACCCTTGCCCACCCCACACCAAGGTGATAAGGGAGTTGACAGCTCTGAGGAACACCAGGCAGGTATGGGACCTGGTTTCTGGTCCTTGTAACTCCCTGAACAGCACAAAGTGCAGGAGTTCAGCCAAAACAGGACCTGCACTTCTGGCCCAGGCATAGGAGAAGCTTGTGAATGCAATGGGGTAAGGCGTAGGGCTGTGAAGTGGTAATGTTGCAGGTATGTCAGCATGAAGCACTTATTTCCTGATTCACAGGAGTGAATGGAGGCAGGTTCTCTCCTGCATGTCCATGTGACTCAGTCCTGAGTCAGGAGCTGCTCATGCCACTGATGCCAATACCAGCACTTACTGCTGAAGGTGTTGCTGTCAAATAGCATTGTGATAAGTTTCCAGTGTACTTGTACATGCAAAGAAGGCAAACTTTGACTCATGTAGGAAGGTCTTTGGAGGAAACTTTGGAATTGTTTCTATCAGGGTTACCTTGTGGAGTTTCACTTTACACATGTACTACTTTTCGGGTGATTCATCTCATTTCCTTCTGGCATATGAAGCCACAGGAGTCTATAGGCCAATACAATCAACTCTAACTCAAAGGGCTAATCCTGGTGGATTAGCTGCATCATGAATTAGTGGTAATACATGTGAAAATAATATACCAGGATTCATGTGATGCTGTGTGGACTGACATTTCAGGCAACTTAACTTCAGGTATTGCTGCACTTCACAGTTGATTGTATCAAGTTCTTCGTCTTTCTTTTCCTGCAATTACCCTGCATCTCTGAGAGTTTTTCATACTGATGCCCCACCCTCCAACTCTCCACTGCCTCTGGCGCATTCAGTAGCCACTGAGGTGCCCCTCATAACAAGATACAGAAAGAGGGTCTAACAGAGAAGTGAATACTTCAGCAAACAGTCTCTGTGAGGTCATCCAGCACCCCCTGAGGGTGAGCATTCCTTCTATACTGGGTTTTTAAGGAACACCTGAGGCTACATTTCTTTGCACAGCTGAGCTGCTCTAACAGTCTGTTGCCTTTGAAAAGGGTGCTCTTATTCCCCCCACCTCCTTCATTTTGTGGCTGTCCCTTTCTTCCATGGATTTATTTGGCTCATTACCCTCAGAAGACCACCACCTGCTTTCTTTTTCCTAATTATTTTTCCTCTGGGCTAATGAGCTCTGTCAGCTGATAGAGCTGGCAGATAGTACCAGGATGGAATGGACAGCAGGGAGCAGAGCTGGGGATGCTCAGAGAGGGTAATGTGGGGCAGCAGCTCAGCCCATGTGGTGGGAGTGCATCCTTCAGGGCTGTTTTGGGCTACAGCTTGTTTGCCTCTGGAGGAGCATCTCTCTCCAGAATTACTGGTGAGTCAGAGATGAACTTTAACTGAATGAGCAATTTAACACAGAAGGAGAGTTGAGCAGATTTTTTCCAGCCTTCATCTCCTAGGGCAGCTAGATGTGGGGATGGAGAAGAGCTAGGCCAACATGAGGAAGCAGGCAAGAAAAGCATCTAGGGTGGTGGGATGTGGAAGAGCACTCTGCCCAGGGCAACCCCCAGCAAGGCTGAGCAAACGCCTTACTGGCAGTTTCCCCCAGTCCCATTTCCCAAGGGACTCCTACAGCAGGACTTTAAAAAGACATGCCTGAACACCAGAAGGCCTAATTTTGCAGACGCTAATGATTAAGAACTCTATAAATGCATTTCACAGCACAATAAAATTGGGAGTGAAATTTGCTTTTCCCTGTGCTCAGCACTCTCATGCCATTGCTGCTCCCCTTGCCAGCTACCTCCACTGCCCCACAGGTATGAAGTGTGGGACTGCTGTGTAAGGGCAAATGGGTGACATTTGGATGTAGGGTGGCTGTCTGCACCCAGGCTGTCCTGGAGCTTTGCTCAGGGCTAAAGAGGCAGTGGCATAAACGTGATCTTTCATCAGCAGACCAGCTGGTCTATGAGGATCTCTGCCTTTTTGATAACCCTTACCTCTATGTGGCTAATTAGTTATGCAACATTCAAAGAATGGCCTGAGATGATGCAGAAAGTTGCATGCTAGTGAGAGTGGGTATAATGCGCAGATGTGTGATTGAGTCAAGGAGCTGTTTCTGAGCACAGCCTTTTGGAGAAGTGGCCAGGGATGGTCCCCTGTCAGCATGGCTGGGCTGGGGCCTTTGATGGTGCAAGTACGCTGTTTGACTATCTACTTCAGAAGAAAATAGCTGGACATTTATTTCTTCATGTGATGAATAAACCAGATTGTGGGTAGAGCTGGGGCTTTGTCCAGGGTGTCAGTGACGCAGTGTTAGTCAGTGAATTGCTTCAATTTTCTGAATGCAGCTTTGGAAGTGTAGGAGGAGACTAAATCTCCTTAAAGTCAGATGTGTATGTGACTATTCTCCAGTGTGCAGTTTTGGAGTGGAAGTTTAATTTGTGCAACTGGAAGGAAGTGGAATCTCTGCATTGTGTATAGAGCAGATTGATAGCAGCTATCATTTCAAACATCAGTGATGGAACAAGAAGCTTTTTTGTTCATGTCTGGTTGTAGGAACAACTGAGTTCATGAGGCCAACCATAAGCCCCTCCTGAAGACCATTTTATTAACCAACACAGGCAGTCAGACATTGTGAGTCAGTACCTTCTGTCTTCTTCCCCATCTATCTCCCATATCAGGAGCAACTTAATCAGAATTTATTAAACAGTTGCACTGAGCTCTTATCGCTTGCCTTTTGATTGATGAACATTTGCATTTCACATTTTCCCACTTCCCTTCAAAACACAACGCTTTCCTAAATGGCGATTGTGGTGATTGTGACTCAGAGACGAACATTTAAAAAGAAGTAACATATTTAAAAAAAAAACCATCCATCCCCACTGGCTTCTGTGTTATCATCAGCCCGAGCAGATCTTGAGGATTTCCTGTCCTTCACCACCCCTCACTCCAGCACTCATGTCCAATGTCAGCAAACCCTACTGCCCAACTTCTTCCCATGTGCAGCCATAAGAGTTGCCTGATGCTGATAAGAGAGTCTTGGTGATGGCATCTGCAGGCAGACCAAATTGTAGGTCCCTTTTCTAACAGATCCAGGAGCAGAGAAAAGAGTCTTGGGTTATCTGCCCTGTGCTGTGGGAGCACCCCACAGAGGTTACAAACCCTTCCTGAGGGACTGAGCAGGAAAGAAATGCCTTATTATAGGTAAATGGTCCTCAAAGGGCAGAAGATACAGTAGGATTAAGGCAAAGGTGAAGAGTTCAGGGAATGGAGGGGCAGCATTGTAACTTTATTATTGCCTTTGCCCTCTGGGGCCCATATTTAAAACAGTTTGCTGTGCCAGCCAATGCAGTGCTGAACCCTGAAACTTGAGGTGTTATAGCATCCCAATGCTCTTCTAACTCCAGAGGGCTCCCTGCTCAGGGAACATCAGGAAGCCCTAGGGTCCTCCCTGCTCCCACACAGGTGTCCTCAAGGCTGGAGGTGACTTCCCCGCTGGGCCCAGAGCATGTTTCAAAGGAGAACATTTAGCAAGTGCTAGCTCCAGAAGTGTGCTTGATAACTCCAAGCTTCCATGAGCTCTTCCAGGCACAACAAGGACAGTTAGAAGACAACTGCTCCCAGCAGAGGCTGCTCGAAGGATGACGGTAGCCCTCTTCCTGCCCCTTGCTGCCTCATGGGAAGCAAATGCCACGGCTGTGATGTTAGGCAGGAGCTGCTGCTGCAGCATGTAGTTCTGTAATAGACGATGCATGAAGCTGTAGAGAGAGATTCCCTGGGAGGAGAAAACTTACTGCCTTGGCAATAGGCTGGTCGGTCCATGTCCTGTCCTCTGGGCATGGTGTTGCAGGGCTGCAGACCACCACAGACCCTGTCACCACATGCAGGCCTGCTTTGTACAGGCAGCCCTTGTAGAATGAGAGAACCAGCCATGGCAAGGAGGGCTGGGAGGGCCACCCCTCCACACTGGGGCATGAGTGATGCACACTCCATCCCTCATCCAACTTGGTAGTTGTGGGGCTGGCCTGGGGGATTTCCTGCTGACCTACCAGGACCATAGGATGCCCAGAGGAGGCTGTGATACACTAGTCATCATGGCAGCACTGCTCATGGCACAAGGTCCATTAGCTGCCCAAATTTCAGGGAGGGACACCAGTGCAAGTGTGCCTGCCTTGCTCTTGTTGCTGCTGAGTCCTCAAAACAGTCCTGTGGGGCTGAGGGGAGTGAGGACAACAGGGGTATCAGGAGGGCTGAGGATGGGTGCTGTGTCTGATGTGGTCTCTTCAGTCTCGCTCTCCACGTCATCCAGGCTTTCACTGACAGAAGGGATGATTTGCACCACCTTGTCCTGGAAGTGCACTTGCTTGCGTGGGGCTGGTGGGACCTCTGGTTGGAGTGGGGCTGCAGGGGTCAGGCTCCTGTCCTTGCTGCCCTTCAGGATGCTCTTCATGTGGCCCAGCAGTGAGCAGTGCTGCTCCCTCTGGGTCTCATGGAAGGTATAGGTCTGCTCAGTGTCACCAGCGATGGTTGGGGCTGCCATGGTAGCTGAAGGGTCCACGTATTGGCCTGCCTCAGGGTGTGTCTCTTTGTGCCCTGGGGTCTTTCTCCTCTTGCTCAGCAGGAAGTAGGCCAAGGCAGTGAGCACAAGCATGGACCCTGGGGAGAAGGATATATTGGCTGAGGGCTGGCCAATAAGCATTTGTTTGGTCCAGCTAACTCAGCACCCCACACATCCCCACCATCTGTGGGTCTGCCAGTCCACTGTCCCCAACATACCATGTTCCTCCTTCATTTGCACCACTTCCCACCCCAGCACAGGCTCCTCACCAGGTATGGTGACATGCCAGACGATGACAGGATGCAAGAAGCAAGCCACTGAGAGCAGCGTGTACCCCAGGAATTTCTGGAAGCTCCCTGGGCGTCTTGCTTGCTTCCAGCAGGCATGTGCCAAAGAGTCAGGCTCGTATCTGGAGAGAGAAACAGAAGTCCTTGTGCACCAAGTGCATGGAGAGGAGATTTGAACCTAACCATGACCTATCTAAAGGTTCAGACTCTCACTCTAGTTTGCCAGGAAACTGATGTTTTGGTCAGGGAAGGTAAATGAAGTCTGAGCCCTGAATGTGGTGAGCAGAGGTAACAGGTCAGCATCATGTGACCTCTTCTTGGCATGCCTATGCCTAGTAGTTGGAGTAAGGTGTTACCTCCTAGCAATCAGGGCTTTTGAGTTTATGCTGAAAGTCAGCAGAAGTGTGTAAGGATTTTCTACATTTTAACTCAAACTTCTGCTGGACCCTTGTATGACTTCATACTGTGTGCTAAGGAGATGCTGCAGACTAGGGTTTGTCATGCTGACACTCAGCAGAATATGGCACAAGCTTGGGTTAAAGCATGTGTTTGGTTGGCTGTGGACATGTCCCCACTCATCTCCCCTCTGCACTAGCCATGGCAGTAGGGGCAGGACCTTTGTTGTGGCACTTGCAGCCTTGCCAGATCTGATGTTGCCTATAAGCAACAGGTTGCCCTAGGCGAGTCCCACGAGAGCTGGAGAAGACTAGATAGGGTCTACTCACGTGAAGCACATCTCCAGGAACAAACTGATAAAGAAGAAGCCTTCACAGACAGTAACTGCAACCCCTGAAAAACTGAAAGGTGGAGCTGTCAGGGAGGCGGGGCTGGACTGAAGCATGCTCTGCAGATGGAAGAAGGGGCATAGAGGTCTGGGATTTACTGTCCTGATCACAGCAAAGACTGCTTGCTCTCTGCCTGGCTGGTTTATGGAGGACAGCCCGAGACCTTCCACCCATGGAGGGTTAACTTGCAGCCAGTGTCACTTCTGACCTGCGGGAGTCTACATTAGCAAGGAGAGGGTCATCCTCACTAACAGTATCAACTTACTCTTTGGAAACCTAATGGAGGAGATCTCAATTCCCCAAAGCCTTCAGTGATGTTCCCTGATGCTGTTGCAGGCTAGTTTGGTGCTACACATGGTGGAGGGGTTGAATGTGCCACCTCTACTAGCTCTGACTGCAAGGGCAAAAATACTCACAGCAGATAGAAAGCCAGGCTTTTGAACTGCCCTCGCTGTAGAGTTTCTACACCCACGCCGATCAGCACTAGAAAGAGAAGGCAACAAAGATGTTGACTGCTGGCTCAGTTCGTGATTCCTGAGTGTCCCATCAGCTTCCAGCATCCATGCCCCAGCCTCTGTGGCTGCTGGTGCAGCTGCTTCTGCTCTGCATCTTTGGTGACTCAAGCTGACACAGGAACCCTGGGATCAGAGCTGAGTGCTGGCTTTTATGTACAGCCCAGGAACCAAGCCCAGCAGTATCCCAACAGGCAGCCTTGCTGCTGCATGAGCTGGGAAGGTGTGCTCTGAAAATAACAGCTTTGGACAGAGGTAAGCAGTGGCGTTTGTCTCATGACCCTCCCAACCCCTACTGCTGTAGGGACTTAAGTCTCACTGCCCCATCTGCCCCTCATCCCCACACCTCTCTGGGCCTCTCCTGGGACCTCTCTGCCCTGATCCTCTCTACGCCCACCAGCTCTGCTGCACCCTACACATGGCTGTGGGGTAGCAGCAGGATGGGGGAATTGTGCCAGCTGTATTCAAGTAGGGCTGTAGCTATGGCATTAAAATCCTTTGCTAGCCAAACAGAAAAACCTGTAACAGGAGCAGGCAGATTAAAAACAAGGAATGAACATCCCCCCAGTGCACCAGCCAGCACGGCACACTGGGGAGTCAGTTCAAGGGGGATTAAGAGTATTAGCAAGGCTAAAGTCCTCCCAGGACCGGTTGTTGGGGGCCAGTAGCTTTATGGCATGCAAACTTTCCTTCAACATCCCTCAGGAGTATTTCCAAAATAGCACAGAAACAAAGTGCTTTGCACCAGCTGCAGAGAGCTAGTTCAGCAGCCAAGCCCTGAGGTGCCAGTTGGCTGTGGCTACTCTAACACCATACTGGAGTTAGAGAATTTTCTTCCCAGATTTTGGATGACATTACCTCAGCTGTGGCTGTGCCCCATATGAGAGTAGGCTCACAAGTGGGGAGGCAGGCTCCAGCCCATCATGCCCATGAGGTGGGCTGGTACTGAGGGTCTGTGTTTGGGCACACTGTGCTGATCCAGCCAAGCCAAGCCCCACCAGGGCACTGTGGTCTTGTTGGTTCTTGCTGTGTCACCTGCAGCTGCTGGTCCCCTATGCTGGCCCCTCCTGGTTCCAGGGGAACACATGGGGCCCATGTCCTACCTCTCCAGCCGCAAGCAAAGGCAGGGGAAATCAGCCTCATCAGAGGGCTGTGAAGGGATCAAGCTGTGTGGTCCTACATGCAAGGAATTGTCCTATGGTATCCTGTGATAAAGCAGCCTTCTTAACACTTCTCCATACAAATGCAGAATTCATCCATTCATTCCTTCCCCACAGACAAATGCAGAATTCAACAGTTCGAGTCTCTGCTTTGCCTGGGGAATTTTCCTGATTTTGCACAGCTTCTGTTTTATCTGCAAAGCTGTTTGGGTAAAGTATCTGCAAATAGTGAAGGGTTTTTTCTGAGGTGTTTGTTTGGGCTTGTTGCTGCCTCAATTTGGATCTTCTCCAAACCATGTGGTTAAAGGCACATGATTAGGAATTAAATGGTTGAAAGCATGAGAATTAAGAAATAAGTAAAGACTCTCTGGATGCAGAAATCACGAGGCCTAAAATCTCTGATTTACAGAGATACACCCAACACAGAGGTGATCTGTGGAATGGTTTGATTGCTCCTCACTGACCAGCCATGGGCAGCGGGACTGTCTGATGTCTTCTGCACAAAAAGCCCCATTGCACTCCAAAGTCCTGGGGGAAGAAGGGGTTACATTTTGTGGGCAATCTTTTGTGTTTGCAGGCAGCCTATGGAGTTGGCCAGGCATTCTCAGGATCAATTAGTGAGGCTGATGCACTCTCCTCTCGCTTTCATTATTCTTATTCAACCAAAGCCTGTGGGATTCCTTTCTGCGTGGTTTCCATTTCATGTGAAAACCTCATACACCTCATCAGGCACTAAGCGCTGCATCAAGCTGTTTTCTTACCCCTTTGAGACACACAAAAGAATAAAGCACGGGCACCTCCCATTCCTTCACCATCCTTTTGGGAAAACCAGTTGATACTGGGAAGGCATCAGAGCAGAGATATGGAAAAGTACAGAGACTGGCAGTGCAGCTGTGTGTGCTCTGTAGCTGCTCAACTGAGAAGGGACTGCACTCCTCATTCCAAGAGCTACAGAAAGGGGTATGGATGATGCAGAGTGAGGAAAAGAGGAAACAGTCAAGAGAGATTATATTCCATTAAGATGCTTCCAAACTGTATGCTGCTTTCAGTTTTACTCTTCTAGCTTTAGTTTTCCCTTGGCAACAAGACCATATTTTCACCCAGGAAGGTCTGTGTGAGTTTGGAGCTTTAAGAGTGAATATGATCAGCATGGGCTTATGTGGGCCTGAGGAGGATGGGGACATACAGATTTGCATTTACTGATTAAAGCTGTGTGCCAGCTCCTGTCTGTTGCAATCTCAAAATGACATGCACGGAGTTTGTACAAACTCAGGGACTTGAACCTCTGCACTTTATCAGTCTCTAAAGTACACTGCGGAGCACAGCCTCTATCATCCCAGCAGGACTCTGAGTGTCCTTGGGGACCTGTGTGCTCTCCAGCTGACCCTTGTGCTTTCTGCTTGGTCCCTGACTTGAGCAAAGTGTCTGCAGTTGATAAAGGAAATGCTGGGGTGGGAGGGCCTGCTGTGATCTACCAAGTGATGTCTGAAATCCAGAATTCCTGGAGTCTGACACAGGCACCTGAGATACCTCTCATCAGGAACCTCTGCTGACACCTCCAGCCATGAGACAAGCTAAGCCTTTTGATCTCTGCTTTGCTGATGGAGAAACTGAGGAAGAGTTGTCATTGCCCTGCCCCATGACAGCAAGTCAGCAGCAGTACCAGAGAGAGCCCCTGAGCTCACCGCACCTGCCCTGGCTGTTTGTCCCACCCAGAGATGTCCCATGGGGCAGGGATGTCCGCCACAGCCCAACTCTGAGTGAGTGAGATGCTGCACTGCTGCGGCAGCCCAGAAGTTTTCTGCTGCCCTGAGAGTATTTTGCTCTTTAGTCCCTCTCACATTGTGCTTGTTCCCCTGCTGTTGTACAAGAAAATAATTCAGCTTTCTTTTCCACCTGCACTTTTATCTTCTCTTCTGCAGACAGCCCATGCACCCGACACTCTACTTTGATGTGTCTCAAAGCAAAAGGGAGCAAATTCCCTCACCCCCCCTGCAGCACAGGGCAGTGGCATCATCTGGCTGAAGGCACAGGAACAGCTTGGGATCCCCCACATCTATTCTTTTAGTAGCAAAGAAAGGGAGCTCGCTCCTACCTGCTGCAGTGGTGATGCCCAGCAATCGGCAGGTATACTCCAAGGCACTCCAGAATGCCTCATGCCGCATGATGAAGATGATGGAGGTGATGCCAGCTAGGCAGAGGCTCCCTCTTCAGACCTCCAGCTGCAGGCTGAGCCTTCCGTGTGTGGGTCCTGGTGACCTTCCCAAAAGACTGGCCACCTCCACTGGGACAGAGCAAGCTGCCACCGCAGGGAACCGGTCAGCACTGCTTCAGGGTTGCAGACACTTGGCCTTTTCCCCCTCACTCACCAGCCCGGTGATGATTAATGATTGGTAAGGGGGGGGGTGCGGCTTTGGGAGCATTTGCAACCTTGCAACTGGGGTGCACGCGTGGCTTTCCTGCTCCGAGGCAGCAGCTCTGGAAGCCCAAGCTGATTAAATGCATGTGAAGTCATTAGTGCTGTGCGGCTCCTGGCAGGTTAACTGTTTGTGAGGAGGGTGATGCTTGCTTTTGGCAAGAGAGCAGCAGGCTCTTGGTGGATGGTGGGGCTCCAGGGCTTCCCAGCCTTTCAGTGGTACCACAGTCATTTGCACCGGGGTCCCACTGGCGTGTGGAGTGGTGTCAGAGGAGGAGGGCTATGCGTATGCACTCTGGCCACTTTGTATTGGCTTTGGCAGACAGCACTAGGGTCCTTAGCCTGCCTCTCTGGGACGCAGTACCTCTGAGGTGGGGCAGCCCTCACCACAATGAAGGCTGAGATGGAGCAATGTGGTTCTACTCCTGACCCCATGTCCCACTCAGCACAGTGCATCTCATGGGGGTCACTGGTCCCCATCTGCTGCCTGGCTGGGCACAACCTCTGCTCCCACAGACCAACAGGAGACCTCTGTGGACACTGATGCCCATGGGGCTGTGATTCATAGGGCAATGAGCTCATCTTCTGGGCAAGTCACTGTGGCCCCCTGCCTCATCATGCCTCTTGCCACGCTGGGCTCCACATGAACCCTGCACACAGATGTTTCCCTCTTCACCACCCACCCCACATCATGTATTTGAAAGAAGCAGGGATTTAGGATCTCCACAGCTGATGGTTCAGCAGTGAGCCTGCACTTCCTTCTCAAGAGGGATGGACAAACCAGGACACACCAACAGAAGAGCCCCTGAGGGGATCAGGCCCCACTGGTGTCCTGCTCCCTGCTGCCACTGGTATGCTGTGGGAATGGCCTCTATGCTCCTCTGGCCAATGGCTCCAGAAATTACCATCCTGGCTGAAGAACCCTGAGACTGCAAATTGTCTGGATGCATTCTTCTTTGTTATCTTTTTATTGTTTCTTCTTTTAACCTTGATGTATTGAATTTTGGGTACCTCTTTACAAACATGAAAGCTAAAAAATAAGTACATAGACCAAAGGAAAGCAGAGGGAATTTCAGGATTGCTGAGAGCCACTAGCCCAGCCTTGAAGAAGCTGCTGTCCTGGGAGCTGTCTTCAGTGTCTGGCTCTGAAGAGTGGGGCTCTCTGCCCACCCTTGTTGTCTCCTGCCACCCTCACAGCACAGTCCCCACATCAGCACTGTGGTGGAACACCAGACTTGGTCACCCTGCAGCTCTCATCCAACTGCAATGAGCTCTCGATCTGAAATTAAATGACTTCACCTGGGTACCCTTGACAGCAAGGTTTCCTTTCTTGCCAGCAACAAGACCCAGGGTTTAAAATAAATTTGTGGGTGGGGGTGGTGATGGAGCAACATAGTCTACCTGGAAAAGGCAGCATCATACATCAATGATTTAAACCTCCTGTCTTCCTCCTGTGTTCCCTTAGCCACTTCCCAGCATTGAAGTGGGCATATGCCTGACTTGCTGAGAGTCCTTGTCCCCCGCCTGAGGAGTCCCTTGGCCCAGGTGACTTAAGGTCTTCTCCACCCACTGTTCAGAGGTACATCAGTGCTTCTTCACTCAGGTACCTGTGAGAAGGTATGGTGTGAGCAGGACAGGCATCTTCAGTGCTAACACTTCCAGTTTTTCCTTCCATTTAGGAGCTTTTTGGCTAGTGCTCCTATGAAGTATCCTCATATAAATGTGACCTTTCTTGGTAGAGGGATCTCCTCTCATTCTGCCTCCTTTCAAGTGGGGAGCTGATACCCTCAGTGAAGCTGTGAGCCATTTGTATGTGTTTCTGTGAGGTTTTTTTGGAGTGAATTTATGCAGTTAAAGAAAACTGAGAACTTATGACCTACAGGGGTTTAATAGCCTGTAACCAACACTGTAAAACCTATGCACCAGCACAGTCTGTTCTGGAAGCCTTGATAGCAGTGGTATCCACTGCACATTAAGCTATTTTCCTCACATAGAGGCTTGCCATTTGCACCCTGGCTGCCAGCCAGGATTCACATTTACTGGCTGCTTCCAGTGATGTATGGGTTGAGCTGTGAGAGTTTTATGCCATGTTAGTGTTTCATAGCAATGTTAGTCCCCACCTTCATCCTTCCCTCCTGGCACTTCATTTTAGTCGTGTTGTAGCAGTACAGCTACCATGGCCACTGTGCTGTGTCTGCACTTAGTGGCACGCACCTCGCCCTGTGAAACAGCATGATGTGCTGTAACTTCAAACATTCAGCCCTGGTGGAATTCAGAGGTTTCTGTTTGGATTCTCTAAGCATCACCCGTGCCTGGCGCGATGAAATGATCTGCCTGTGATCCTCCAGGGCCCACTGCCACCCAAGCAGTGCCACAACCATGTGGGGCTGCCAGCAGGGGACAGCAGGACCCCACTGCCAGCCTGGCTGCTCCCTGCCAGCCAGCCCTCCGCAAGGCAGTGATGAAAGATGCCAGAAAGTTTTACTGTCTGAGTGAGAAGGATGTGATAGACTCCACATGGATCTGGTGGAGACTGGGGAGATTGGAAGATCCCAGATCTGCGGCCAGCACCAGTCCATAACTGTTTA
>JANHGO010000910.1:0-37203 GCA_024606505.1 Aquila spilogaster
TGGCTCATAAACCACCAAATATGCGATTAACACTTTATCTTCTCCAATCCTGTGTTTTTTATTGTCTCCTGAGCAGCAGTCTATATTTAGGATCAAAATCTATGTGACTCACTTGTTTGTTCTAATTTCTCTTTTGTAAGCTTGAATGTGTTTAGGTACTTTTTTGACTTTTAGTTAAATAACAAAATGTTTGCATGCATCCTAAAAGCATTCCCATCTTGTGACCCTTTGGCAATATCACCTTTTAGCGAGGACTGTTACGTGTCTGGAGTGCAAACATGAAATGAGTGACGCTGGCAGAACTTGGTGAACTGACTTAGTATAGTTTATTTGCTTATATTTAGTGAAAATACATGATTAGCTGGAGATGTAGTTTGATGTAGTGTGCCAGTTCCAAGGCGATCACTGCATTTTAATTTTTAGTATTTTAAAAGCTTGTATCTATTTAACATTGACAATGCCACTCATAGTCTACAATGCACAAAGATAAACAGGAAATATATTTGTGAATTCTTAAATTTAGTTAATAATCAATGCAGAAAGGAGGTACAGTTTACAAAGCTAGTGGAAGGAATGTAAAAGGGGAAAAGGCGTGTGCCCTCTTTGTTCCTTCATTGTTGATGTAGCTGATCAGAGTTTTAGCATGTCTCTGGTCTTGTTTTAATATAAATTGTCGTATTGGCTTGAACATACATAGATGATGGAGAAACTAAAGGAATTAGGTCATTGGAAGGTGTTCTGTATTAAATAATTGAGATGTAAGAAGATAGTTGTGAGAGGAAAAATTATATTATTTGGTAAGTTAATATATTGTTTAGCAAATAATTGTATTTGGGGGGGCCTGGAATAGCACTCAATTAGCAATAGAGATATCCAGGGAGCCGTGTGCCTAGGAAACAAATGTAAAGGTTCGTCTGGAAAACTGGGGCTGCTTTTACCTTGCACGTGCAACCACGTAAGAAATAGTAGAAACCAGGAGAAGTGGTATTTTGTATAACGCTTTGTGAGTGGAGCTGAAAGAGGCTGAGGGTTTCTAGAGTGAAAGGCATCAGAGTAAATGAGGGCTTTCCATTTCTGTGTCCCCTCAAAATCCCCATTGTGTCCACTCAGCCTCGTAACTGGTGTTTGAGATCGATGGAAATACTTGCATGCTCATTACGTTTGAAAGCCATTCTGCCTTTGTAAATGACTAGCAATAAAATATCCTCTAACTTCTTGGAAATACATTCTTGGATTTTTATGCATTTGCTATACTGCTAGGAGTATTGATTCACAGTGTTATAGTTTTTACATTAATGTAATCAGCTTTATACTCCTCTTTTCAGTCTCACCTGCTTCCCATTATCTTTCTTAGTCTTCACTCTCTACTGCTTATTATCTTCTACCATGTGCTCCTCTTTCTCCAAAAAAATTCTTGTCTTTTCACTACTTGAACATTGCATCTTCCTAAAAGATTTCTGAAGTTGTAGTTTAAATTGCATGGTAAGCTTTTTGGGGCAAGATTCTTTATTTTCACGTATTGACGAGCTATTTAATCTGAATCTCTTGGTGTTCTGTTTCTTTAAAATCTCTTTTATCTTATTTCTTACAGTAGTATATAAATTGTACTGATTTGACTAAATAATTTAAGCAACTTGTCTAAAAACAAAGCAAAACAAGAAAAACATGGCTTTAACATAAGTTGCTTTACTTTTGTTGAAATAAATAGGATTGCTCATCCAATTAGCTCATCTCTGTTTAACAGCACCAGCTTCTTAAACTGTTTGGATTTGTACTGTAGAACACATCTGTTTACACAGAGAAACTAAACTGAATCTGTTCATATTAAAGGACTGCAATAATTTAACTAAATCAGTTTATAAATTGTGTAGTCTATTGATATAATTAGTTCCTGGAGATGAGGCTTCATGGTTATCTGAGGGGGGAAAAAGACTGGACTGAAGTACATGGGAATTTTAATAACGTATGAATGGTGATGTCTTGGTTTTCTGTACGTACTTTCTTTAAGCAGCTGGCATTTTCCCCACTTACATGGTATTGCATTTCTGCAGCTAAAGACAGAATTATGTAATCAGAGGCATAAGCTTAGTAACCAGGTAAAGGTGTGTATATAGTCCACACATTTTTCTGCTGACCCCCTTTTTTTTTTTTTTTTTTTTTTTTTGGCAGAAGCCAAACCGTCAAGTTCTAGAGAGAGGGGCAGTTTCCAGAGTTGAAAGCATTCCACTAAAACCAATTTTCCCCCCAAAAGTAAATATAGGGACTTTGTGCTTAAATATCTCAACTGCACTAAAGGAGGAAGAGGCAGGATCCACATATTATCGGGGAGACGGATCAGAATCCGTGTCTCAAGTTGTGGATGTTGATGGTAATGCAGAAGGATGTAAAGAGTGCATCACTCATCTGTATTCCCCCATATAATATGATTTCAGTACATCAGGTGTAGTAGTAAAACAAAAGTGTGCTGAACTAGGAGTTTACATTAAAGGCAGATGCTTAATTAGTGATTTTTGCTAGTGATAGTATCAAAATCATGATTGTCATGAACTCTTTAACATTAAGGTTATTTTATTAGGGAATGATTTTTTTAAAAATTACTCAAATATTTCAAGTTATATATTTGAAATGCCAGAATTGACTTTTTTTCCCCCCTAATGAAAGTTGTCACCTTAGGTGTTGTTGTGTTTTAGGAAATGTTTCTTATAAAGCAGCTGACGGTCCTTCTGTTAGTGTT
Organism: Aquila spilogaster; assembly: GCA_024606505.1. NCBI lineage: Eukaryota > Metazoa > Chordata > Aves > Accipitriformes > Accipitridae > Aquila > Aquila spilogaster. The sequence continues at coordinate 2,735 of JANHGO010000910.1, forward strand.
GGTAAAACTAATATTTACAGCATTTTGCTGAAGAGTGGCATGAGAGTTACTCATGAAGGGTAAATGATGTGCATGCTTTTGGTGTGTCCTTTTTTTTTTTTTTCTTTGGTGGTTCTTTTCCTTTCACCTCTTCCCAGAAAAGCCCCAGCAGTAGCAGTGTCCCCCAGGATCATGTCTGTAGTGGAGACAGAATTTTGAGACTTCCTGTTTAAATCAAGTGTGTGACTGTGTCCGGACAGAGATGGCAGTGGTCCTGCAGTCTGGAAAGCTGCTGGTATCTACAATTCCTGATACCCAGGAGTCTGGGTTAGTTGCAGGTGCCTCTTGTCTGAAGCCCTTTTTAAAATTCAGGGCATTTTTGTCTGGTTGGTAATTAGATCATGAATTTCTTTTGTTGTTGCTTCTACTAGAGATCATTCAGACGGTGGAGAGTTCTACTGCAGTGAAACAAATCCGAGGGCTCTGCTTCTGGTTAGCGTGTTTTTCCCCCAGCACATTTTCAGAGGTGTACGAAATACATCAGATGGAACAGAGCTATAATTTGTTTCTTGTGTTAGCTCCCCTCCCCGCCGTCCCCTGCCCTGTTCCTATCAAAACAAGTTGAGAAATACATGGGTAAATTTCCATGTTACCTTTTTTATTTACCCATCCTTCAGAGGAAGAATCCTGTGCTCTCTTAAGTATTTTGCAAGTTGATAATTTTGGACTAATCACTTCTGTCTAAACTGGGTGTTGGTTAAAAAGTAGCTGCTGGGATTTCAAACAACTCTTTAAGGATTGACGTAAGATTTTAGAACAGTGATTCATAAGAGTATCCCCTTTTCTTTGCCTGAGCTCTTAAATACTATTTTATTTCTGTATTTCTAGGATAATTGAGTTAATACTTGTAATAGAGTTTACTTCACTCACACTTGCATATAATAACCACCTCTGCAGGTTTGAGATTAGTTAATCTTGCTAATGTTACTTTAAATTTTTTTAAAATGGGTGTTACGTTTTTAGTACTGCAGGAAGATAAAATAATAAAAAAATAATTGAGAGGATCATACAGCAAAGCTGGTGAGTTCGTTTATCTTTAATGGATTTCTGTTTCCCACCCTGATTTTGTTTACTGGAATACAATTTTATGCTTACTACAAATGTGAGAAGCAGAACAGATAACTTTGAAATTGGTCTGAAAATTGATCTTTGACTGCTGACTTTTTTTTTAGTATTCTAATAGCTGCTAAATTAAAGCTATGCTGTTTCCTCCCTCCCTCCCCACCCCAAGTGACCAGCATAGTATTCAGTCTTTGTAAGCGGTGTATTTATGATGACTTCATGGTACAGTAGCGGTTTTTCAGATGTTGAAAAATGGACGAGATGCGAGGGTTAGGCCATTTTACAGTAGGGTGGAGAAGTGAAGTGGAATTTCTAGTGTATGAAAGTTATGCATTAGAAACATCCTGGCTGGTCTGAGAGGCTCCATCCACACTAAACCAGGAAATGCAAATATTCGCAATAGCCTTTGTTTTCTTAAAGTTTCCCACGTGTTACTTCTGCTGCTTTTTCACTGTTTGAGGCTGTGACTGAAGCCCTAGTTTACACAGAGCCCTGATGGGGATGGTTTAATCCTGTATCATTCAGATTTAATTTGCATATTTGGTATATAGCTAAAAAAAAGGCAAAACAAAAACAACTTAAGGTTTTGCATCTACATATTCCATTTCACTGGTTATGATCTCCATAAAAGAGACTTGTAAAACTTCATGGTAAGATTTGAAATACTTGGGGAGGGTTGCTACCTTCATTGCAAAAGTGGCAGCATAATTTCTTTCCTTTACCTCCTGACAGGCGTATCAAATAAACTGGACACATGAATAGAGTTGGTGACGTGTGTGGCAGTAAGCCCATCGCTGAATGAATCTAGGAAATGTGAATGCATTAGTTGCTTGAAGGAAGAATTCAATGGTGTGGGGAGTTTTGTGTTTTGTTTTACTTTTGGCTTGGAGTGGAATAAGGGAGGAGAAGTGGAAAGGGAAGCCTTTTGTTTACAGTAGAACAATACTGTGAAGTAGACATCATGATGTTAAAACAGGAGTCTAAACATGGCAAATCTAGGCAGACTCCATCTGGCCATGTCCACAAGTCATTCAGACATCCCCGGCACAGACTGCAGGAGTCTTGAGTCGCTGTCGTGTCATCTTCCCCTTACAGGAATTTAAAATAGCCTTGGAGACTCTGTCCCAGAATTTTATTATTGCATGAGATGAATGATTTATTGGCTTAACTGTTTATATTCAGTGATGCAATGCATCTTTATTAACATTTCTTCTGTGATAAATGCGTGATGTTTTAATATTGAATTGTAATCTCCATGAGTTATATTACATGCAAGTAATATGGGTCTAGAATACTAAATCCAGTCAAAGCACAACCTACTCTTATAGACAGAATTTAATACAGTGAATCTGTGGGAAAGAAAAATGTAGTGTTACTAAGTTAGTTTCTGGCATATTGTGCAGTGATTTAAAGTATATTGCATTATTAGGACATTTTTCACTTCTGGGTAGTCCATACTGCTGTTTGGTGCTTGAATGCAGGTTATTGTTTAGTCCCAGAGGAATAATTGTGATTTGTTGAGACAGATTTCCAACTGACAATGCTTATAAGCAGGTGCACATGATTGTTTGAAATGGGTTTCATTTTACTTGCAGTATATTAAGGATTTAGCATCTGGCTTGTGTTGAAGTTGAACTTGCAGAAATGTGTTCATGGGACAATTTAGAATTTTTACAATTATTAAAGGAAATTCTGGTTACAGGTGCTTTTCTAGGACTAAGGTTATCCTAACACGTATTTTAGGAGTTTATTTTAAAGCTGTCTACCTTGTGTTTGGCTATCAGCCTAGCAATAATGCTTTTATATGTCACTTAGAACAAGTTTTGAATTTTTTTTTTTCAACCCGACAGGTTAGTATTTAATAGCACTTTAAAAATTCATTAGTACTTCTGAATCGTTCTAACGCATATTCCTAGTAAGACAGTTAGAATTGGTACATGATTCTAAATTTGCATTAATTTTAAACTAGGTTTATAATTCTGAAAGAGAACTGGTAATTAGTTTCCTACCAGTATGAACTGTAAGTGTACATGGTAAGATAGCTGTGCTTGTTGAAGAAGTTACCATCCCTTCCAAGTTGTCCTGGCTCCCATAGCTCTGAGGGCAGAAGGGATCATGTTATGCATTTCCTAATTCACATCAGAAAAAGGTATCTAGATGAAACAGCTAGTGATGGTGGTTTGAGGTTTACCTGGCTGCTCCAGAAGACACTGCAGCTCTTTCCTGCTGCAGAACCATAGATCTAGGCAATGGTGGAGAGTGTTTACATTTAATCTAATCCAGCAGAGTATGTCTGAAATCGGGCATCAGTCTGTCCGGTGTCCTTGGATGAACTGGGCTTCCCTGTGCATGTCATATGGCACCTTTGTCTCGGCGTGTGCTGCCTCTATACTGGTCCCAGAAGAGGGTGGTGTTTGGAGTTTTAATTTGAGTAGCACTGAATTTCAGATAAAGTATTGGGGAAAATAATTAAACCTTTTTAAGAAAGGTATGCCAGCCTCTCTGTTTGTACATGTTTGGTACTAACTAGTTTAGAGCTCGTTAGATTATTCTAAATTTCTAGTGCTTTGTGAGACTCAGAGCAGCTGTCAGTACGTAAAATAGAGCAGCCTCGGAGCAGTTGTGTGTACACTTGTAAGAGAAATGCTTTTTTCAGTGTTTTAATTCTGTCCTTCTGAGTGTGCTTTGGGAAATAGAAAATAAAACTCCATCTGAATGTTTAAGGTTAAGGTTGTGTCTCTGAAAACCTGAAGGGTGTTAGCTGGTTATTTTGGTATCCTGATGGCAAAATCTGCTTTTTAACTTTTTTTTTTTTTTGTAATTTTAATGAAATAGATGTCTCGAAGTGCAAAACAGAGACAGGAGGAAAAATGAGCTGTTTGCATTAAAATGAAAATATTGGGGGGGGGATGTATTTTGTTTTTAGAGCTGAAAAACTCCTGGGTATGGAGTGTACTTTTCCAGTGCAACTGCAAGTTGCTATCAGGAAGGTAGTCTGGCTAATCCTCCCTCATTTGCAGCCATGTGCTTCTGCCACTTCCTTCGCATTATATCTATGGCTGGTGTGACTGCAGGATAAGTCAATGCAGCTCTTGGAGCCAATGGCAAACTAATCCATCTCCCCAGAAGGTTAGTTTTCTGTTAAGCCAGTTCAGCTTCCTGATCTACCTTGCATCCATATGATTGCTAGACCTGATATGAGAGAGGAACAGCTGCAGGCCTCTTTATTGTTAGGTGCAACGTGAAACCCTCCAGCTCCTGTTGATCAGTGATCATGGTTAGAATAATGGTCAGCTGCAGCGTTCTTATCCATTTCATGTTTCAATACCTTCTTTACTCAAAACCCCTGCGCACCTGTAAAACATGTGTTTGTTAGGTTTGCCTATCTTTGTGTGTCCCTCCTTGACAATAATCAATCACAATCTTCTAAAATGCATGAATTTAATTAACTGAAAGTAAATTCTTAGTTTATGATCATGTTCTGTCACTTAGTTTGTTCATCTGCAGAAAAAACACCTTTCAACAGATATGAAAATTGAAAGGAAATGAAAGTGAAAAAAATCAGGAGAGATTAATTGTAAAACCAAATTTAATGTGAGTAGTTGGGATAAACAATTTTATTTCAAAACCTTAATTGAGGAAGCTGTTACCTCAACAGCTGTACTTGCAAATCTGTATGGCGTTACTTACAGCTCTTTGTTTGATGAATAGTTGAAGACCTCCTGTTTTATATCTCCCCATGTGGGAATTTAGGCAGGTCCAAGGAGGGAATGCAGGCAGAAAAATTTCAGTTTCTCGGTAGCGTGCCAACAATGGAAGAAAACAGTAGGAATTTGTTAGAAATGTTTAAAGTATTGAGCTATCCTGCTGGAACCTGTGCACGGTGTGCTGTTTGCCCGTTGTTTTTCTAAAATAAATAAGTAAATTTATGAAGAGTTTTATACAACGTGGAGAAAAGTACGTCGTGTCAGCCATAGGTTCAAACACCCCAAGCAATTTCTGGGTCCCAGGGGCAGCCATCCGAAGGCGAGGAGGGGCCTGTGTGTGCATTCATTTGTCTCCCTCCCTCTCCCTCCCCCAAGCAGGCTCATTCCAATCAGCAGTGTAATAGGAATGCAACCACAGTCTGGAGGAGGAAGGGGAATTTTTGGCAAGGAGAGGCAGAGCAGTTGGGAGCTTTATTCAGATTAAAGCATAGACGACCATTCATTATCAGTACAACACACATTAGCAACAGCATAGCATTGTGTTTCTACAGCTGGGACTTATTTTAGTGATTGTATTGCGCTGCGCATTACATGCAAACAACTGGGATCTGATCACAAAAAGCAATGCTAATGGCTTTCATTAAAAGATGGTGTTTCTGTAGGGGGAAGAAAGCCTTGTCTTCAAAATGAACTATTGTGGTAAAAATTGATAGGCAGCCTGTCCTTCTCCTCGCTATCCCATGTGTTACATATGTCCTGGAACAAGCACTTTTTCTGGAGAAAAACCCTTGGGGAAAGAAAAAAACCAACAGGAATTATAATGTTAGAACTGTTGGTTGGATTCAGAAGGCTGAACTAGTTTTTCTACGGTGATGACACATGAAAAGCCAGAAGATTAGTAAACATAATCTTAGCTTTGGACCCAGTCCTTTTCTTCCCCCTATAAACTCAGGGCTGTCTGTTGACACAGTATTGGTTGGTTATGGGTGTCTGACATGAGATGGGAGGGCGTTTTCTTACTAAGTCACGTAATGAGTTTTAATTGTGTCGATTATGTGTTTCTGCTTCTTCAGCTGGTGTGCTTGCTTCCATGGACATTTACGATTACTTTTTATTTTCTTACTTGCCTTCCTGTGTGTTTCACTGATAACAGTGAAATTTTTTTACTTAAGATAGCGTAAGCAATATTATTTTTTAATATAGAAATTTTAAACCCACTATATTTCTATTGTGATCATCTACAAGAGTAGCCCTGAGGTGCTCGTACCTCGTGTTGCTGGGTTCAAACACACTTAAACCTTGTAATTTGTAATAAATCAAGAGACACGTTATAACAGATGAGAGTGTACAAACATACAGGTGACATAACACTAAAATGTACCTATGAGTACGAAGGAATGTGGTGAACAAATTGTCTATAAGCAGTTTGATACAAGTTGGAAATACTTGTGAGGGTTGAATACAAGATCACTACGCTTAAACGTCCAAGTTCCTTAAATTCAGATAACATTTTCTTTCTCAATGTTGCCTTCCTCAACGCTCATCCTAGGTCTGTTATCCAGCCATTGAAGGTGAATAGGATCATTGAAGGCTCTTAGATCATCTCTAAGATATGGCGATTCTGTGAAATCTCATAGCTCTTTATGACTTTTTACTTGTTTTCATTCCAGACTTCCTACAATGGCACTCTCCTTTCCACTTCATGTTGTTCTCCCTTTCAGTATGGAGACCTTGTGTTATAGATATACTCACTATTCAGAAATAAACATACTTTTAAATACTTATATAAAATAGTGGTAATGTGTAATATAGGGTACCTTCCATAACAACAGTTTGATGTCCTAAAAAGTTTGATTTTTCTGTAAAAGTGATTCCAAAGTAAAAAGCAGTCGTAACAAGAGTTCCTCAGTAACTAGCAAAAAGAGTAAGAGGAATTCAGAAAACGAGATAAATATTTATCTTTCTATAAAATTCACATTTTCAATAATCGTAGTTCCTTTCAATTTTTTTGTGGGTTCAAACAATTATTTCATCCCCCTCTATAATTGCATGTAAATTTTAATAGCTAACACATAAATTAGATTACAGGAGTTTGGGGATATTAAATATTTTGCATTTACTTGCAATAGTTAAATTGTTTTTCAGTAAACCATTCTTTGTCAGTCACTGGAGTAACAAATCGGAAATAGGAAACTGGCAAACATGATTCACTTAATTCCTATTTTTGAGTATTTGAGAACTATGTGTAGCAAAGCAGTCATGGAAGGAGACTAGGTAGCTTATAATATTATGCTGTTTTCAGGTGTCTGTGAACTGACCTGAGTAGCATATGTTAGAATGAGATCATAAGGTGTGATAAAAAGATATTTAATGAGCGTATAGTATATAAAACTGATGTGCATGTTTGTCTTGGCACGTATATATTGTTCCTTCATATTGGAATATTAATGTTCTCTTTTCTGTAGACTACCCAGGAAGTCTGTAATAAATACAAAACATAGCTATCCACTGACTCATTGATACTTTGTAATAAGTATTTTATCTACATATGTGTACTAGAAGCCATTATTGTCTTTTGATGATGCACTTATGGTACAATGCTCCACCCCCCTTTTTTTTTCCCCAAACTAATGTCGATATATACAGGCATTGGTTTGTATTCTAGTTTCTGGAAACCTTCAGTGCAAATTTAAATAGCTTAACTTTTTTTTTGTTTAAAAATAATTTTAATAAAAAGTGTTTTAAACCAAGAACGTGGAAATAACAAATAACCTTCTTCAGTGCCCTTGTGCCTTTAGAGTATCTATTAATGGTGCAACTCCACAGATCTGATAATGATGTGGGTTTGGGTCCAGAACCATCAGCATTCGAACTTGGCTTTGTCAAAGAAAATAAATCTTGCTATGGTTCTTTCTGGGTTTTGAATCTTTAGCTCAAATTTGACATAGGATTTGACATAGGATAGAGGCTTCAAAGATAATTAAGTGCCGTGAGTTTTATGCGGATTGTTGCCTGGATAAAGAGGAGACCCTAGCAGTGACCTGAAATGAGAGGAAAAAGCTGCAGCAAGAGATCCCATGTTGCTAGACCACCGCTCTCTGCGTGGGAGAGTGTCTGTCTAAATGCTTTACCGGTGGGAAAAGCCTCAGCTATAGCTTTCAGTCAACCATAAAACATAAATCCATAGGAAACCAAACTTCCTTAGTTTTATTCTCAAGGAACTACTAATCAGTTGGTTATCAGAATATTCAGAATAGGTTTTAATACAGTGTTGAAACTGTTAGAAAAGTGGAGCATAAACTCTGGTACTTTTCCCACCAGCGGGAAAAGTTTTGTCCAAAAAAAGTCTTGAGGTAGATTAGAGCTCTGTGCATGGCGGAAGATTGTTTCACTTAGAATTGAGCTGATGCTCCTGGGACCTGGGCTTTTTCACCTAGAAATACCTGGCAGAGAGGGTGTTGTTAATGGAACATTTCTCAGCGTCTCTCCTGTTTTGTTAACCTGACAAAGCCAGAGTGGGTTGACATGTGACTTTCCTTAAATGTGGTTACTAGAGAGGGAAATCTTGAGCCAAAAATATTAGTTTGTTCACTCATGGCTAATTGTTGGGGAAACGGTTATTAGTCTGTATGTTGTGCATGTGCCCAATCTTATAAAAATGAGACTTCAGTTAAATTGCACTGGCAGGCTTGCTTAGTATTTTGAAAAGAAGTGTTTATAATTAGTTAGCCTTGCAATTTCTCTCTCAAAAGACTAGTCAAACATCTTATTTTGGACATTATACAATTTCAGGAACATACTGTATGGGTCACTGTGCTATAGATTAATTTTTCCTGAACTGTTGGATTTAAAGCCTTCAGCTTCACTTGACGCTTCCCGTTTCTTGTAATGGGTGAAATTGTGCAAATAAATATATCCTTTGAGATATTTTTAAAAAGTGGCCATCTATATAAGCATCTATTTTACTTAAAGTTTTTCACCACTAGATGAAAGGTGGCAGATGAGCAGTAACCTGTTTCAGTTCTTGGGTGAGTGGTGTCTTTTGACAACTGAGGCTGAGGACGTTCTTGGTGTAATAAAATCTTAAGGAACTGCAGAAGCATTTTTCTAAGTTTGTCTTATCTGTTCCTTTAAATGTCTTTTAAGTTGTTATCAATTGTATGGATAGAGTAGACTTTAAGTTGCTGGGCACATGGAAGTCTTTAGTAACTGTGGGTTTTTATTACACTATCCTGAGGACTTTATTTGAATGTTTCGTGGAGCAGACGGTGATGTGACAATCTGTTTCTTATACATGCTTGAACTCCAGGTATCAGAAATACCTAAAATGTTTGGTTCTCTATTAGTATTTTACTACTGTTGGCTGCTTACAGTGGAATTATTGCGTGAAAATCCCTTAAACAGAGCTCTGCTTTAGGATTACCATTATGTCTTTGAATGGAGAGAAACAATTTTTTTTACCTTTATCATCTTTCTAAAAAAACCCAAAACTAATAACCACCTGGAACCAGGCAATTTTTTTTCAGGTTAACAGTATTGTTATTAGCACCCCTCTGCATCAAACTAATATGCTGAAACTTCCCTGGGAGCTTATATATACCTTTCCTGTGGTATATGTCAATGTGCAGGGGATTGTTTTATGACTACTTGTAGTCATTAATAGGTGTCCCCTTCTGTTTTATGGAGGACCAAAACTCATTAGACCCGAGTAGAGTTTTACCTAGATTTTCCAGTGCTGAATTCCCATGGAAAGCAGTTTCACTAAAATCACCTATCTTTATGAACATAAAAATTGGGAAAACATTAATTCCATTGATTTAGAATAATATGTAACTTTGACTGTGCTAGCATGCAGAACTATTCAGGATGGTGCTTTTCTGCCCTGACCGTGGAAATCTCCATGACAGTGCTCATGGACTACCTCTGTTTACTTTTATTTAAAAGTATTTTTATGTAAAAGAAATTGGAGAATCGGTAGCCCTGCAGGATCAGTTTGAGAATATTCTATGGGGGAAAGCATGACCAATTTTGTTTGGTTTTAGGTGGTGTCTGTGGGATGTGATTATTGGATGCACTTTTCTGTCTTTGCATTTCCTGGTAGTCATAAATACTGGCGATCTCATAGAAAAAACATCCAAGGGAATCATACACTGAGGAGTCTTCTGCAGCATTGGTTCCAACCGAATACCTCTTCCCCACCCCCACTTTTTTTTATATTTTGTACTAGCTGTGGGAATTCACACATTCACTTAATACCCAAGAATCCTTTTGGGTTATCAGTAAATATTTTAATGTTTCACAGGGGAATCTAGTATTTCCTGCTTACTAAACCTGTGATAATAGATAAGCCTATGTCATTGAACAGTGGTGCATTTTGTAAGAAGTCTTCTGTGTATACCTTGGCATCTTTATATGAAATTTGTCCCCTTTGACCTTTTATTTATTTATTTATTTAAATCTACTCTGTTCTCATATGAGATTGTTTTCCCCTTGGTATTTTTAGTTGACAAACGCAAGTGTTCCTCCCTTTTAATTTAAACAAGAAAGCCTGAAACAATTATCAGCTTCTACAAATAAAACATATCTTTGGAGCCATCAAAACTGGCATTAGAAGAAGTTGGTCTAGTCCACCCAAATGTTTCTCAGGTAAAACCTTCTATTTAGCTACCCCACAGGATAACAGAAAAGCCTGGACTGCCTGCCTAATGCACTATTTTTTACGGTCAAGGAAGCTTTTGCTCGTCTGTGGAACTGAGCATAAGACGCTGTTTGTGTAACAGCACTAATTTTACTGGCGCAATTGTTTGTGCCACTGTATGGTGACCTAGTTAGAAATGGTCCAGTTCCCTCACTAGGTAAACACAGAGTTGGCAAAACCATTGAGAGAAAAAAAAAATTTGCACGTGAAACTATTGCCTGAGGAAACCACTACCATATCAGTTCCACTATAACCTACCTAAAGGTAAATTGCCAAAAGATGACACTTCTGGCTCAGCTTTCAGGAATTATTTTACATGACAATATAAATTATGTAGGAGCACAATTCGTTTATGTTAATTCATTTTATTTTGAGCTTGATTTTCTGGAATGCTGGACAAGTAAAGTAACTTTTTTAAAAGTTGCGAATCAGTAACTTAATTTTCTCTTTCTGTTTTTCTTACAGTACTGTGTGCAAAAAACTTGGTGAAAAAGGATTTTTTCCGTAAGTAGCTGTTAAAGTTTTATTTGTTTATAGATGGGATAAATATTTTGCAGGTGTTGTACATCAGTGTTTGCACATGATCGTTGTATTAAGATATTTGCATTAAGGGGGCTGAGGGCTTTGATGTTTTCACACCATTTTATTTCAGGGCTTCTAATTTTTTCTTAGGTGACACTTGTCACATAATAATTAAAACACTGACACACTCTCTCTGTTTTTGATGGGAGTGGGAAACAAATTTACTCTCTCAGACAAATTACATGTTTTTCAATTAGTGCCACATATTTATTAAAATGTTTTTCATATAAGAACTTTTTGTCCAGCAGACAGATGTACATCTTAATTATTAATAATCCTGTCATAATACTCACCTACTCTGAAATTATATTTTAATGAATTTTAATAATGTTTTGAAAGAAGTGCTAAGAGGTGGATGAAGGAGACAGAAAGGAATGTTATTGGCTGTGTAGGCATGCACACGCAGATCACCTGCCTGCCGCCTCTCACGTGGGAGTAGGAAGAATTTGAAAGATCAGACCTGAACTTTATATCTTGATTTCTGTATTGATTGCACGTTTTCAGGTGTTTAACAGTTTAATAATGCCTAAAAAAACCCCTCAAGACTTGAAATCTGTGATGCACTTCTGTACTGAAGTGTAAATCTCACAAGGTCCTGTTCCTCCCCTTCCTCACGTGCTTTGCCTTTATCCCCACATGCTTGTCTGACACTTGTCTTGAGCCACTCTGCTGCTTGACTCATGAGTCACCTGAGGAAGTGGAACTGGTACAAAACTTGAGCTACAGAAAATGTGAATAATGTTTCACCACCTTAGTTCCTTCAGCTGACTCACTGGGGACTCAGATGAGGGGAGGAATTAGTACGAGAGGAAAAAGGGATAGAACCGCATGACTAGGGGCTTTAGTGGTGGGACCATCCCTTTTGGTGTCGGTTAATAGGTTGGTTAGAATAGCAGTTGCAGTAGAGCTAATTGTAGGCAGCTCTGGTCCTGCTGCTTTCCCGTCCTCAGCTGTGTAGCCCAGCATCGTCTTTGTAATGTTTTTTGTTGATCAGCTGAGCCTACGTTGAGTGTTTTTGAGGTACTAAGCTAGCAGAAAGTGAAGTTGAAAGCTATCAGAAGACAAAGTGGAGTTGAAAAGCGAGAATAATCTGCTATAGATGGTTTCCTGTAGTACCAATAACAACCAAAATCATGATTATAATGAATCTTAAAAATAGGAAGAATGTTAATCTGTTTTCTCTGCCTTTTGCTGAGTTCTTTGTATACTGAGAATTTACTCAGTATTAGGAAGTTTTCAGAATTAGGAAGATTAAGGTGTTCAGATTTTTTTCTCCCCAATGTGTTTGACTTGCGTAACTTTTTCTTGATCTGTATCAGTGAAATAAATTGCTATTTCTGTGCTTTGTATGTCATGTTATTCCCATTTGTTAAATATGGCTCTCATTTAGGACTAAAAGGCAACTTCAAATAAAATAGTAAAAAAACCAAAAAAAACCAAAAAAAAACCCCAAAAAACCAGTGCAATGATATGGGACTTTAAAGCATCCTGATCCATTTGCTAGCTTTTTTCTTTTCCTCCTCTTAGGACTTCCTGATCCATTTGCTAAGGTTGTGGTTGACGGATCTGGCCAATGCCATTCTACAGATACTGTGAAGAATACACTTGATCCAAAATGGAATCAGCATTATGACCTGTAGGTGGTAACAGTGATAACCAAAGGTTTGAAGTGAAATCCTCTAAAGTACACAGACATTGTCAGATGTTCATAATATTGTCCTATTTACAGCTTGGAAAATATCCCAGAGTTTATTAGTTTGAGTGAAAAATACATGTGTCAAAATACCACTTTCTCATTACCCTCAAAATCTAAACACTACACTTGGTTTTCTAGTGATGATGTCTGCAACATGCTTTATATGTACTATAGCATTATTTTATTGTAATATTTTCATGTTAACACTTCTGTAAAATGTAGCAAAAAATTGACAATATTTCCCTCAAACCGCTCTTCTTTTCACGCTGTTTTTGTCTGTTGCAGTGCTACTGTGTCTTTTCTCCTGTATGCCTCTTGTTCAGTTTTCTCTCCTTTATGTCATTTTCTATCCCAAATGTTCTTCTCACTATAAATTGTTCTGTTGTTATCATCACTTGAGCATCTTTCAGTGCTTTTGAGCAATATAATCAGTATGGCATGTATATGTCATGTTTCTCCTGTCTTTCTAAAGCATAGAATATTCTGTATAATATAAGTCATTAAAGCTTTTATTTTTTATATAGGTTTCTTTGTGCATGCTTTATTTTCCCTATCTTTTATCCTTCTATTCTTTATCTTTTTCCTTGGGATGGAAGATGAGGAAGAGAAGTGAATAGTTTTGCCTCATTGTATTCTCCTTTCTTTCTAAGGCATTGTTCTGATCTCTAACTTTTTTTTCCGTGGCTCCATTTCCTATCTATATTATTAGAAATTGCTTGAGCATATTTATGTTGGCTTTGGACATCACCAAACATAGAGCAAATCAAGTGTTAGTAACAGAGAATTTCTTGTGTCCCCTTTTCCCAGTGAAGAAAAGCAGCTTGATAGGTCTTTCAGCAGAATGTGGAAGGCCTGGTTTAAAGTGATGTCTTCACCTCCTCGTTATTTGAGTATCCAAGACTAAATATGTGAAGTCATTGTTCATTATGTTTTAGTGCGGTATACAAAACATTTTTATTACTGCTTAACAAAATATCATTGGCAGTTTAGTGAAATAATAGCACTTTCCCTGAGGAAAGCTATATCCTTATAGTTTTATTCAAACTCAGTCCAAGCTTAGATTCTGCATGTGAGACTAATTCATATTCATTAGAAAAATGGATATAAAACAAGTTTAAGTTCATGTAGAAGGAATGGCTCTTCTTCATATTTGAAGAATTCTAAGTTAATTTGATTTCTTAATTTTATTAAAACAGTCAAAATGTTGATTCGTCTAGAATGCAGATTTCAGACCTCTGCCCTTCTGTGTCCTCTTCAAGGTTGACCATCCATCTAGCTTGAACGATTCCTTCCCCCCCCCCCCCCAGCAGTTAATACTCAGCGCAGTGTCCTAATGGTGAAATTCGAGAGTAGATTGCACTGATATTGCAGCTTGCTGCCACCAAAAATGGAAAGCCCCCTTTCTCTCCTGTTTCAACCCCTTTCCCAATTTACTGCATGTGTTCATGCTGCTTCTCTTGCCCTGGCTCCATCTGGCTTCTGGGTAAATGGATTCAATTCACTTAACCCACAGGAAGGTAGCTGGCAGGGGAAAAAAAGGTGCAGGTAATTCTTTGCCAATTGGGTTGCATTGGGTCAGTAACGGTGTGACTGCATTAGCATGTTAGCTTGCATCAGGAGTGAGCTTTTGTAGGGAGTCTCTTGATCATCCCCACTTGCTGTGTCGCGGCTTCCTTCGTGAAGTGGTCTTAGCGTACGTGAACCCCACTGCATTGGATGAAGCTGAACCACAAGGTGCATCCCCTGAGTACCACCGATGCTCTCCTGCTGCTGACAGGAACTGAAGTTGACAGGATCAGACAAGAGCTAAAGAAAAATCCCTGAAATGTGAGCACAGACTTTTATTTAGTTAGGTGGTTCCATTAATGAGCATTAATGCATTGCTTTTACGGGGATAAAAGAAGAGTAAGGTGGAATGTGCTGCCAGCATGACTGAGTGTAAAGCCTTCCTGTAATCTTTGTACAGGTTAGGGAAGGGATACTTTTGAAGAAGGAATGGTAGGCCATCATTGGCAGTTGTCTGCTACTAAATTCTGTGTTGCAAATGTCAGCGGTTCCCTGCGTCTTCCCCAGTATCTGCCAGTGTCTTGGCGTTTGAAGTGCTGTGGTGACAATGCAAGTAAGCAGTTGACAGGAGTGGGTCTTAAGGGATGCTAAGTGCTTCATGGGCTAATGACTTGGAGACTTGGTTGCCTTCTGGAGAATAGAAGGAGCAGAGGACATGGGAAATGAGGGAGGATGTTAATATGGAACGAGAGTAATGGAAAAAAATAGTAAAATCTTTAGAAAAAATTCCTTTCTGGTTATAATTTTGAAGGAAGGATGAAGAGAAAGTATTTTGACGTTCTATGGAATAAGTCATGGTTGTATCTGGATACTGTAGTTGTCTTAGCTTTGAAGCAAGACTGTGATTGCAGTCCACAACATATAAAAAGCAGAGAGAGAAATGGGGTTTCTGGCAGAATGTTTTGCTCAGGCAGATTTTGAGGCATCTCTTGTTGGATTGTCCCAAGGAATTTAGACCTGCATGAAATACTTTTTTTGTGTATGTGGTTTTTTGGTTTTGGTTTGTTCTTCTTTTTTGGGGAAGAAGTTCCCTAAAAAA
Organism: Aquila spilogaster; assembly: GCA_024606505.1. NCBI lineage: Eukaryota > Metazoa > Chordata > Aves > Accipitriformes > Accipitridae > Aquila > Aquila spilogaster. Next base: position 18,124 of record JANHGO010000910.1, read on the forward strand.
ACTAGATTTTGTTTAGTTAGGATATTATTTTCAATACAATTACTTGTCCTGTAGGGAAAACTACTTTGTTTGATTCTGGCAGTTGAATTCCCTGATGACAGAAGTATACACAGCATTCCTAATTCAAAGTAAAATTTTGCTTTATGTCAGGCCTTGTAATTTGAAAATAATCCTTTCCCTCTCAAAATTTTCTTCATAATCATTTAACCCCCTTTATTGTCTTGCCTGTTATTCCTTACTCTACAGAGATTTATTTCCATTTATAAAAATCACTCACCTAGTCTTCAGTTCCTATTTAAAACAGCAGCAAAAGATCAGATCTCTTTGACACGACAACTTACTGCCTGGCTTTTACCTTAAGGTAACTTTTTACTGTAATATACCTGGTGTCAGGTGTCAGCTCTTCCACTGCACCAGATATTAAGATATTAACTTTTACTTTTGAAAAAAGAACCACAGAAAAATAATAGGAATAGTAACTACCCTACTGCTAAGCACCTGATGGCAAACCTCATAGATTACAGAACTTAATCTGTCTTCTCATCCTTTGAAAATAGTAGGGTTTTTAAACTTTCTAATGTTTACCCTAACAACACACCATTGCATGGGAACACTAGTCTCTGCCTTATGACGCTTCCACTGTTACAGGAAATGCTTTGCACACCAAGGATAACAGATGGAGTCTCAGTGGCAGCTTGCCTGCTCCTGCTACCACACAGCGTAGGAAATCAACCAGAGGAAGGTGCTGTTATATAGAATTTTATAAAAGAAAAATCCTACTTTTTTTTTCCTAGCGTGAAGGTTTCTGTTGGTTTTTAAATAACCGTAATAGGCTTATGTGCAGTAAAACTGTCTCTTGGCTGTGTTAGGCTGATTGAAGTGTCCCCAGCCTGGAATTTGTATAGCAGGTTAACACTGCTGCTAATTAACAGTCTCATGTATCATGTGATGGCATATGCAAATAGCACAGTAAGATGGATCTGTTGTGATATATTTATGCAATACTGTCTGAATTAAGTTGCTAATTCTAAGGGAATTTTGTGGCTTGATAACCTGATTCAGCATAATAGATACTCTGTTGTATAAGATTTTTTTTTAAAAAGACTTCTGCAGCGTTACAAAGAACAAAAAAGGTTTTGCTTTTGCCTTACATGGTTCTTAATTCAGATATTAGCATGAAAGGAAGCAGTTGAATTAGTTAGTTGCTTAGATTCTTCAGCCTAGATGGGGGCGGGGGGGGGGGGAGTCTGGGAGGCTTTCCAGAAAGAAATTGCCAAATAGTTGCTGTCTGGATGCAGTTTAATGTCAGTAAAATACCATGCTTGCCCTGGATGTGTTCCCCTTCCTTATTTTGAGTCTTGTTTGTGTTTTCCCTATTGTTCAGGCCTTTCCTCAAAGCTTTGAATAACCAGACTTAACACATTTACAGACCTCCTCCATTCAAAGCATTTAAACACCACCTAAACCAGCAGTTCTGAAACTTAACAAATCCCCTTTTTCTCTTCCTTCCCCTTTCTTCCATTCTGTGATAGCATAGATCTCTCCTACAGCCTTCCCACTCTCACCTGTGCCTACTCCAGCCCTCCTCAGCAGCCTCTGCCCTTAACGCATAGCAAGTCCTATGGTCTATTTATCTCTAGAAGATATTGGTACCATGATCTCCACCAAAACCTAGTCCTGGTCCCATCTTCACTCCGTGCCCTTCAAATGTGCACCCCATGGCATTAGCATGGACTCGTTGCTCTCCTTTGTTATACCTCTCAAATGTAACGTCACCCAACTTCTGCAACTCCTCCTCTTCCCAAAATCTCCTCACTGCAGGTTCTAGTGCTGTTTGGTGCCTTCACGTTCTCGAGCCCCTGCGCTGCCCTGGCAGAATCACCTTTCTCCTCCAACCCTCCAACTCTACTTTGCCTAGTTATTGCTAATGATCCTGGATTTTAATCAGGGAGAGAAGGCAACAGCTCTGCTTAGTCCTGGTTTAGACAATCCTATCCTAGATTAGACTCCTAAAGAGCCGTCAAACAGCTCCTTGCAACAGCTTTGCCTTCTTGACATGGTTGTTTAGACCAGTTTGATGAAGCTGATGCCCTTTGCATTTAGCGTGAAAGCATTTCTGGGTCACGTTTGGCCCATATCAGCAGATCTGGCCTTTCCAGCTCAAGCCCATCAGGCGTACAAGTCTTTGCGGAACATCTTAGGTGGGACTGTTAGGAACATCTGGAGTAGAAGCCCACCTTGCTTGCTGTTTGCTTGGTGCACCTGCTTTTACAGTGTCTTGTAGGCTCAGCTCAACGTTGAGCTGGGTAGCACTGGGGAGGAGAAAGGAGCAGGCAGTCAGTGCCACGTGTCTATGCTGTGTTCCTGTCTAAGCCACAGCCTCTGGGTGGTTCTCTTCTGACCATCCCAGAGGTTCAAACACCCTGCAGTTGCTACCAGAGATGACAGCAATGTCAGAGTGAAGGAAGAGAGAAGAGGAAAAAATCGGGATGATATTTTTCATTATGTCTCTTCACACCCTCTTCTCCCCCAATTTGAAAACAGTGGATATCTCAAAGCATAACACTACCATTACATTAGAAAAATTTCAGAAACGGGAAAGTGGAGAAACAAAGTAAGTAATTTTTCCAGGTCATAAAAAGAGTCTATGTGACAGCATGGATTAGAAATAGGGAATTCCTGGCTTCCAAGCCTGGGTTCATACCTCTTGATGTTCCATTTTTCTCTTTCTGGAGGGAGTACATCTGGCTTGTGATCAGGAAGAGGTGTGTTTTTTCAGGAATTTTTTTTTTCCCCACTTTCTTCATTCTGCTTTTCTCTACCAAGCTGAACTCTTCAGGGAAAATGTATATAATGCCATGGGGATGAAAAGTCACTTGATGCCAAACCTTCCTGAGTGGTATATTGGCTCAGAAGGAAATACCACCTTGGCAAAGATAATTTTATTTAGACAAAGTAACAATTGTCCCTGTGTTTTAAAATTTCATTAAAATATTTTAGAGGTTTCCAGTATGGCATATACTTGATTTTTGTTTAGCAGTGGAAGTGCTAAGAGTAGGCATTTTTCTTAAAATTTCCAAACACACAGTTCTTATGCAGAGCCCTAATTTCACAGATTCAGGAAATATGGGAGTTAACAAAATGTATATGGAAATTGAATTTCCAGGTTTCCACTTCATTAATACTAATCCTGTTATCTCTGTTGAAGTACTGAAGCTGTGAAATAGATATTACTGATAGGGTAGAGTAAAAAAAAAAAAACCCTCCAAGAACTTTTAATTATGAGGAGGAAGAGAGAGGCATCCAACAAAATGGTGTTTTCGTGGTTTTTGTTTCTGGGTGTTTTTGGTGTGTTGTTTTGGTTTTTTTTAAACTTACTCATTTTTTTTTTTGGAACATTCTTTTTTAATAACAAAATAAAATTCCTAGCTCAGGCTTTTATGTTGGAACTTTATTGCCAGATGATGTAAAACAAATGTAACTTATCCACCAAATGAATTGGAAATGTCAGCTTGTCCTACCGTCACTCTCTAAATGCAACCATGTATTTTCATGCCTCAAATTATGCAGAAATATAGATGAAACATCGTGCTATAAAGCCAACTAGCAGTTACTGAACTATTTGTTTTCTTCCTTTGGAAAAAAAAAAAAAGGACATTTTTATTTGGAAAATGCAGCTTGTCTTGCTTACTTCCTTTAAATGTGTGAATCAGTCAGGTTTTCTGGTGCAAAAATCAGAGTAGGTTACAGTAGTAATATAGAAGTTCTCACCTGTTTGGTATGGATGGCTTACTGTCTGCATCTCAACCAGGAGAACCTCACCCTGAAATGTTACAGTAATTCTTGGAAACTGTGTTGTATATTCAGCTGTTCTACATATTATTCAAACTGTTCTGTTATGAAATTGTGTTTAACCATATACCTTTGACTTTTTTAAAGCAACAAGGAAAACTGGAAAATTCAAGACAGGTCATGATAAGTCTTTATTTTTAAGTGCACCTAACTTGTTTTCATAAGAATTTATTTTAAGTACATGAAACATTGTAGACTGCAAATGTGCACGTGAATACCCATCTTCATCTCTCGTTTCTTTACGCAAAATTGGCATTGTCAAGGTTGTAAGGCCAAAAACCTGACCTATATTATGCAATCAGTTTACTATTCAAAAAACTTTGGGGTTTTTTTGTGTGAAGTTTGTGTTTTGTTTGTTTGTTTTAAATGTGCACTGGTTATTTTAAGCCATGCTCATGGGTATGTGCCTACAATTAGGCTTTTCTGTCTTCTACTTCTTGGGTCAGTCCCTGTCTGCAGGTGGGAAAAAGAACTTGTCAAAGCTCTGCTTTTTGGAAAAGGAAAAATGGGAGCAGTGTTAATTGAGAACTTACCTGATCACAGCTACAATTTTAAGCCATGACAGTTAGTTCAATTGTTTGGTTTGCCAACCTTGACAGTATCATTTCTATCTTTATGAAAATATTAAGATGTTTTAAAACCGATGAAGTCTCAGTCAGTGGGGGAGATGTATTAGTTGAGTTTGTTTGATCAGTTTTCCTTCAAAAACAAACAAAAAAGCACTTGGAACTAAATTGCAGAAGGCCAGAATTTGTGGTCTGGGAAGGGAGAACTACAAGCAGTTCTTGGGATCTAAGCCATAGTTACAAATTCTTTTTCTTCAACTTGAAATAACTATAATAATTCAGTATTGGCAATAGCTGATTTGTCTTAGGTGTTTTGAAATTGTCCTCCTAAAGTTTTGAAAACAAAAACTAGCTCACAAAGTAATAGCTTCTGAAGAACAAAGCTTCAAACAAAAAAGCAAAACCAGAATAGCCTACAGTGTCCATGTTTCCCCAAGTCAGTGAAATGCAGATCTAGGTTTTGCAAACCATTTCCATGGTAATGCTGCAAGGAGGCAGTCCACATGTGAGCAGGGGGCAGGAGGGGAACGTGGCACATCTCAGCTAAAATGCTGTGTGATCTGTTTGTAATGGGTCATATTCGTAACATGTAATGTATGTTATAAACAGGGACTTTATGAAGCTTTCTTAATAGTAAATTAGCTTCCCTAAGATCTGTTAACTGCAGATGTGTAACTAGGTTTGCCTTATATTTTCCCTGAGTGCTCAGAAGAGCTCTAAATGAGGGTGACTTGCATTGCCAGCGGTTGGAAGAGTAGCCTGAAAAGCAGCGGCCGATGAAGTGCTGCAAAAGGATGCTAAACTCATAGTTTCTGTCCTGGCATTTGAACCGCTCTGCCTGCTAGCGCTGCTCACAAACACATGCTGCCACGAGCATTGCCATTCTTTTTGGTTAGGCTGAGCATAGGCATGAATCTAAGCATGTTTGTAGCTGTTCGAAGAGATGCGGTCACCGGGCCAGCCAGCAGCCTGGTCATGTTACTGTTTTAAACTGATTTTGGTAGACTTTGGATTTACATGAATGCCTTTGTCCAGAATCAGGATTTTAGATTAGTTTGTATTCAAGTAAACTCCTTCATAAGACATGCTTTCATTAAAGTATAATGTGTACATTTTATCTGAAGATGACTTACTCTCTCTTGCCAATACAGTATGTGTTAAATTTTTAATGTAATGGTTGATAATCTTTTTTTTCCCCAAGGTGATTTCTGGAGCATCTTCAAAGTATTCAGTAAGTGCCATTCACAGTACTGTTTTTCCACATTTTTCAGATATATTGGGAAGTCGGATTCAATAACAATCAGTGTGTGGAATCACAAGAAAATTCATAAAAAGCAGGGAGCTGGTTTTCTGGGTTGTGTGAGACTTCTTTCAAACGCAATCAACCGCCTTAAAGACACTGGTTGTAAGTAAGCTAAAGACTAGAGTTTCTTCTCTTTCAGACCAAACTTTCATGCACAGACTTTTGAAGAGTGACAGTTAATTGCATTTTTGTTGTTTTTTATAAAGCTTGTATATTCCAATTGTTTTGGTAGTTTGTAACGGTGTTTTGTGGCTGAGGATAGCATGAGTAGGTTAGAGAATGTAACTTACCTTTGGCTTTTCAACTCCTTTACCCTGTTACCATAGACGGTGGTAACTTCAGTGCTGCAGTCTGGTTGTGGATTGTCAAGACTGAACTTACTGTGTTGGAATTCCAAAGGAAGACAGATTCTAATTACCTTCAAGTTATCTTTTTATTACCTTTAAAAATGTAAGTCTTAAGGGGTAAACGAAAGGGTAAATCTATCCTGAAGCCGAATTTGTAGTTTCAAAATGAATGGGCCTTCAAAATTAATTAGTAAATTTTGTCGTAAGATATTAAGTGCTTTATAACACTTCAAGCACTTTGTATTTACTTTTTCAGAAGTTAATTAACATGTAAGATGCTGTTTTCTCATTATCCTAGTGGGTGCCATTTACTTTTGAACAAAATTTGGCACACTGTTTGTGATGGAAAAGTAGTGCTTGGCTATACAGATAATTTGGAAAAAAAAAAAAAAAAAAAGAAAAAGTGACATTCTGGTAGAGAAGCACTGTGATTTTACCTTCAATAACAAGTTCCTTGGTGATAAAGGCATAATTAAAGTTCTCATTTTTAAATATTTATCACTAGATCAGTGCTTCAGTGCATTGTGCTTTGCTCAGTTTATGAATTTCTACCTATTTAGTGCGGAACATGTGGACTGATGCTGCAGGTTAGCTCAGTGCTGTAGTAATGTGAGTGTTGAACTAGAAGCACATTATGACAGTGGCTGGTCTTCACAAGGGAAGAGAGTTCAAAATACTTCTTACAATCACTTTAGACATCCAATCTAGGATAATGTTATTTCCTCTTCATCCAAAGAGCTTTGTAAGGTAGGAAAAATGTTACAGCAAAAGCACTCTAGTCTTGTTTTCCGATTTAAAATTACAAAAAAAGCAGTCTTGGCTGAAGATTTTTAGTTTTGCTTCCCTTCCCCAATCTTTTGAAGTTTTAACTATCTTACACTAGGCTGAATTTGTTCTGATGGTACTTCAGTGTGGCTTTCAAAGGCAGCAAAATATTGTATGACTTAATGCTTTGTGTCCTTGTTTTGTAGATCAGAGATTGGATCTGTGCAAGCTTGGGCCAAATGACAACGATACTGTTAGAGGACAGATAGTAGGTAAGGAAGGGTTTTGTTCTTTTAGTTCTCTTGGAGCTTCATAGTAGCTATAGAAATACCCTTCCTAGATGTCAGTTTTCTGTACTGAATTTTTTTTTTTTTTTTTTTTTTTTTCCCAAATTCAGTGTCTAGTGCCAGAGCCATTTGGACCTCAAGCTAGAAGTGTGTATGTAGAGAATTAAAAACAAACAAACAAACAACAAAACAAAACTACCCCCAAAACCCCAAAACAAAACCCTCCAAATATTATTATAAGTGTTGGGACAGATAAGACCATAGATAATACAAAATTTATTTAGAAAGTTTTTAAGTTTTTAATTTCACTCCAAAGATTAGTGACAGTTAGAGCCTGAACTCCCTGTGAAAAACTGACTACAAATTTCTTGGCCGTTGAGAGTTCCAGCAAAGCTGTGCTTCCTGTAGGTTTTGCAAAAGGGTAAAACATCTTGCTGCAACAGGAGTGAATTGCTGTCTGGGATGACTTGCTCAATTCAATTTGTGTTTTCACGGGTTATTAACAAGTCTGTCACCAATCTCAGTAACTGTGCTTTGTCATTCTGCTAACTCATAAACCTTAAATAACTTAAGAATTAAAAAGAAGCTGGCAAATTGAAAAACAAGTATCCACAACCAACTTCATAAACACTCTCTTTCTGGTGGATTTTAAGTTGTTTCAGAAGGCAGCATTTCTAGTAGGTCATTTAAGAAGTCAAAGAAAAGTTGGCCAGGATAAGGAGGTCTTTATTTTTACGGCAAGATGTTAATGAGAATATTTGGACGGGGGGAAGAAAAGTGAATTTGCATGCTCAGTTTTATGTTCAATTCCTAGTTCAAATAATATCCAAGCAGCATTCTTGTTTTTTCAGCCAGGGAAAACTATTGAAATATCAGTCAGCAAATAAGGGCTTCAGTGCATTTGTTTGCTTTCCTCAAAGTGCTCTGTTGAATAATAGCTGTGACTTTACCTCTTTATGTTGCTTTAACCATCTGTCTAGCATCTGATCTGCGAGTGTTTGCACAGTATTAAGATAAGAGTGAGGTGGCACAGGAGAGTCAAATGATGGTAGAAATGTGGAATTGTAAGTGCATTGCTGACACTTCAGACCATTCTTGAATATTAAATTTTCCATGTGAGCTTGCACAGAAGAGTAGAGGTCGTTTTTCTAGGGTGTGTTATGCTGCCAGTTTGGTTTGGGTTTTGGTTTTGCTCCAGTATACTTGTTCCTTGATCATCCATGCTGTATGCATGCGATTTTGTTTGTGGGGTTTCTTTTAAGAGGAGACTTAAGCTCAGCTGATGGGAGAGCTTGTTCAGGGTCTGCTCAGAGCAGCAGAGATCCGCTCTGCCCACAGCAGTCCTTCAGGCATGACACTAGCAGGGACTGTACCCTCACACCATGACGTGCTCTCATGCTGCCCTCCAGAGTATGCAACATGCATCCTTGTCATCATGACTTAGAATGCTAGCATTAATTAAACAAGAAAAAAAAACAACCTAACACCCAAAGGTGCGACCAAGAAAGGTCTCAAGGCTATTGGGATGCCAGATGGGAAGCCTGGGGCAAATACCATGCAGTGTGGACGTGGCAAATACGCTTCAGAGATAACTAGTTGTCAGAGATAACTAGTCAGCGGTGTGGGCATAAACTAGACTGACCACTTGCCTTAACCTGATGTGGTCATGGAAAGTGGTATAGCCAAAGCAGCATTAGCTCTTTTGGCATGCTGCTGGGGCTCTCTGTAATTAGCAGGAGCTGCTGGATCGTGCATTGAACCTAGAAAAAACACAGCTTGTCAGGTTACAGAGGAGACTGAGAACAAATCTGCATGTTCTGCTTTCCGCAGTTATCATCAGAAAGGTCATGTTTCCTCAGTCATGGCTGTGTTTTAATTTAATGCATCCTTGGTAAGATTCCAGAGACTTCTGTCTTTTTGTATTTAAGTTGTCATTATTAATCTCCTTATATTTTAATCTTTCTTCAGTAATGCAATTTTGTTGAATGGGTGAGTGAGCCTAAGTACAACTAGATGATTCCACTGCAGTAGTTACATAGTGGAGAAATCTTGATTTAAAGTAAGAAGACAGAATTTATACATATACTCTCAGTCCTTTTAATGATAAACTGGCTTAAATTAAGAGGCTATGCAAGACTGGAAAACAATATTAAAATGTAATTGATACCTTCAGCAGGTGATAACCTTACAAATCAAGTGCACAGTGGGTATGCCTTTATAATTTGGGACAGGGAGCAAGGGGATCTTTATCTCAAATACTGGGGGTTATCTTCAAAGGGGGGAAGAAAAGGGGACGCTTGTGAGTAGTGGATGCAAAGGGCACCTGAACTGTGTCTTAATCTTGCAGCTCTCTTCTGTGCCACCATTTTATTTCTGATGTGGCGGTGCAGAAAAAATGAGTCCTTACTCATTACAAAATGAAGCCGTGCACAAATTTTGGTCCTCACATAGGCAAAGAGGAGGTAATTGCCTTTGTTTAGTTTCATTTTTGTCTGTGTGTATTGCTTGCCAAACCTTGCCTACATGCAACAATGTGAACTTGTAATGTGTGGGTTTGTTGCAGAATAAATATATTATCTAAGATTTTGTTTTGGTTGAAATTAAATTTAAGGTGTCTTTTGCTCTAAGAAGTTGCTTTGTAACGTTAGTGTTCATGGAAGACTAGGAGTCAGTATTGATTAGGAATAAAGCAAGCAGATACTGCAGGGCTCCCTGAGTTAGTCTGTTGAAGGCCCCAGTTCCTAAGCTTCAAAACATGTTGTTGTTGTTGAAGATTTGGATTCTCTGGCAAAAACTGCCAGTACTACTACATCTTTTTTAACTTTGCGATCTTGACAAAAGTTTGGTTGTGTCTAGGTTAAGGTCTGTAAGTTTACTTCACTGCATACATAAATAGGACTTGAAGACTGTTGTCCAGAGGTACAGTAGTGCCACCTCAAGAAATACGTGCCACAGCACGTATTTAGCTTTTTAAGCAATCATTTTATTGTTAAACGCAAAACAAAACATCAAAAAAAAACCCCAACCCCACAGGAACACAAGTGTCATAAATTATCAGGTTGGACATTTGCAAATTATGATACCAGGAACAAAAGCTGCCTAAAAAATCTTTGGTTTCATAATTGTAGTACAAAAGCTTGAGGCATAAATATCCATTACAATGAAACATGTAAAAAAATAAAAAATTAAAAAAAAAAAAAAAAAGTAACACAGTTTTGCTGAGGGCAGTAGGGGCTTTTCAGGGTGCCGAGTGCTGCTTTGTGTGAGAGCTGCATTTGACTTCTTACCACTGGTGTTTGAAAGTAGCCAATAAACCAGACGCATAGTGCTTCTCGCAGTTAAATTTTGCCTGGTTTTGTGTGTGTGCGTGTGTGTACATGTGTGTGAATCCCAAGTGCACACAAAATACAGAAGAAGGAGCAAAATCATACAGGAATTTCTTTCTTTAGCTCTTTCTATTAGCAGTTCTCCAGTTAGCCGTGCAAGTGTGGCACTAGCACTGTCCTGCTTGCTGTCCCAGCCGTGCGTGAGGTTAGTCACCCTGCTGCCGCCAGACGAGTGTCACAGTCCGTCCATCTCGTACTGAGAAAAGTTAATGACAGCTTCACAGTTAACTTCCTTTTCTGCCTTAACTTGCATTCATATTCTTTAAGCTAACTTCTTTGAAGTAAGATGTAGAGAATTACATGTGTGAAAATATACAGTTTCTGTGTAACTCTGATTTGTGGGAAGGAAAAAATATCCAGAACATGGTTCAGCTTAGTACTCCCAAGTTGTACCATTTCTCTTTCAAATATAACTAATTTGCATGCAGATGTCATATCTTTAATAATTCTTTTATTATCTTAATAGTAAGTCTTCAGTCCAGAGACCGAATAGGCACAGGAGGACAAGTTGTGGATTGCAGTCGGTTATTTGATAATGATTTACCAGATGGGTAAGCCGGCATCACTGTGACGTAAATACAAATACAGCTCATACCACAGACTTTTGCAGTAATGGAAGTCAGTGTTCAAATAGGTTAATTTATTTTTATTCTCGCACTTAGAGTTCTACAGTTTTGAATTTAGGAGCAGGAGATAAGTCAGCTAGGATACACAGAACAGTTAAGAGTTTGACCCTTGTCTTGTCTCTTCTTGGAAAACGGGAGGTGGCATATATGAGTAAATGCATTAAAAAATATACTTGTCTAAGAAAACATATGTCTTTCAAATTATAGAACTGATAAACTAATATAATGTTAACTCACAGCCAGCAAACTGACTTTATCCATATAGTAGTTTTGTAGCAAGGTAGTGAACACACAGGCCTGGCTGCCTTCTACAGCGCTGTGCAGAGGTATACACTACTAAAAAAATGGATCACTTTTTCTTCTATGTAAATCATAGTGAAGAAAACATGATTGGAAAAGGTAATGGAGCCTGAGTTCTTGCTGTATTTACCTGCCAAAGGCTGGGTTTAGGATTTTGATTTGTCCCTGTGAGAGTTAATGACATCATTAACACCTAAACCAGTTTTGCGAATACAGAAAAATGCTCTGTTTTAGGTTCTGGTGCTGTCATCAACTTTTTCAGAGCAAACACAGACCTTCTGAATGTGATTCTTGGCAGGTAAAGACAGGAGAAACTGATTTTTCAGATGATGAATTTTGAAACGTAAATTATCATCTAAGTCCTAAACAGCATTCTTTTGTTAATTTGTAGTCTGGAGAAGTCAAAAAACTTTTTTGAAAAATGCTTTTAAATTTTCACTTCAAAATATTCCTTGTATAAATATTGCTTACTTAATTGTATAACTGCAAAGCTAGCTGTATAGCCTCGTGTATTTTGGAGTGCAAAAGTAATAATAATTAAAAAGTCATGTTATTCGAAGGTGACTTTTTAATGAAAGCAAGTAGTACGTGAAGATACTATGAAAGCACTTATTAGAATCAGTGGTCAAAAGAAGTTAAATGCATTATTAAACATGATGTTTTCAAGAATTTTCTTTATATGGCTGTTTGGATTTAACTAGAATTCAAATAGTTATCGAACATGAAGGTGTGATACTGTTAATGATATGCCTGGTTCTAAGGGAAGAATATGTAAAATCAATTCTGAGTTGAACTTTCAGTTGTTTCCTGTTACCTTGTTCAGCTAACATGATTCATAATAGTGTAAGTCTTCCTGAGTTGGAACTTATGTTGGAAACATTTTGTGCCCTGGTTTCCTGGAAATACCACTCATGGCCTTATCTCTCGATGTCTGAATTCTAGGTGGGAGGAGCGGAGGACTGCTTCTGGAAGGATCCAGTATTTAAATCATATTACACGAACAACTCAGTGGGAGCGACCAACACGGTAAGAAATTATTTAGGAGACTGTGCATATGATGAGGTTCGCTTGCTGACCAGGAGCACTGAGCACAAGCGATTCTAAATGGCCCTAGTGGGTATTCGGCTTTCCTCCTAGTCACTCCAGAAACGCTGTATGCTTTTCTTCTCTAACATCCTACTTCTTCAGTCTGCCTAATATTTAACCCGGAAGAATCACTTTGTTTTCTTGTAGAGCTGCTGTGGTAGAACTCTATAAATACAGACATTACAATGTGCAGACATCGTAAGGGATGAAGAAAAGAGAACATGAATAGCTGACAGACGTTGTTTATGTACGTGCTATGACCATGTAATCCAGAACTTTTAAAGCTGATTGTTACAGAGCATGTTTTGAAATCATGACAATCACCTTTTCTAATAACCATAGATGTGTGTTGCAAAGCTGTTCCTCAAACCAGTTTTGCTGTTACGTGAATTGTAGACAGTGTCATTGCATATTTTTCAGACTTTTCTGCAGACCGTCTGTGCCTGCGGACTGTCTCTTCCATCCTCAATAAATATTATTCCAGTCTCTGTATGGATATATTTGAATTAAAATAATCTGTACTGTTAACGCTGCCAGCTCTGATATATATTTGCAGTTTTCAAGTGAGTGAAGGTACTGAACAGCTTTTTAATTTACCTATCTGTATTTTTCCTGGTATGTTAAAACACCTATTCTAAGCTCTAGACGCATTTACAGTAGAAAAACAGATGCAAAATATATAGTTTGTTTTGCGATTTCCTGTGTCCTTATCAAGCCCCCTTTAACCCATTTTAAATCCTTTTGAAAGCAGCATTGAGATATGAAACCACATAATTCAATGTTTCCTCTTGCAGTCAAGCTCTCAAGAACAACTGTTTTTTATCTTGCTTAGCCCTTTTTCACCATCCTCGCATAATAACCTTCCTTAAAAATTAGAAGGAATAACAAGGCCTGATCACTTCCTCAGCCCTATGAAGGCAAGGCGAGAAAGTTTGGGCAGTATGCTGCTCATTAAAAAAAAAAAAAAAAAATTATTTTACTCTCCGCACTCTGTTTTTTTTTTAAGGTGAGAACTGCTTATGTGATCATTTGATATGATCTTGATCCTGCAGCATCATATACGAAGTGTCAGGTCAGACCCTAATATAGGTGAGGAGGTTTACTAATTACTCTGGGATGAACCAGTGGGAGCAAATAGAAGCTTTCTGCCTGTCATCGAGGTATCCTGCTCGACAAATCAACTGCTCAGTTCTGCCATCCACAAAGATTTCCTGAGAGCCCTCAGATGAAGCTTCCATAAAGTGTGTTGTGTAGTCCCGTGTCCAGTCAGCAATGCGATTTTCACCTTTTTCCCCACAGGCCAGCATCTGAATACTCCAGTCCAGGCAGACCGCTGAGCTGTTTTGTGGACGAGAACACTCCAATTACAGGAACGAATGGTGCGACCTGTGGGCAGTCGTCAGATCCCCGGCTGGCGGAGAGGAGAGTCAGGTCACAGAGGCACAGAAATTACATGAGCAGGACACACTTGCACACTCCTCCTGATTTACCTGAAGGATATGGTATGAAAATTAAAATTTTTTAATTGTAGGTCTCCCAAGAAACTGGGAAAATGGGTTGTGTCTTCTCCTCATATGTAAGATCCTTTTGGTTCCTTAGTTTGGGGAAATCAGTCTGTGAGTTTTTGTATTGCATTTTTTGTTCTTATAGGTATTAATTTATTTTGATTTCACAGAGCAAAGGACGACTCAGCAAGGTCAGGTCTATTTTCTGCATACTCAGACTGGTGTTAGCACGTGGCATGATCCAAGAGTACCTAGGTAAGAAACGATGGAAGTATCCTTAAGGTGTCAAATCAAAATAGTTTAAGCAGTACTCTCCTCAGAGTTTTCTCTAGTATTATATTTCTGACTCTTGGCCCCTAATATATCATTTTAACACGTCATTCATCAAAGTAAATTAGTCTCTCTTCCTCAGTCCTTCAAGTTGTTATTTTAATGGAAGGATGGAAAATCAAGAAATAAATTACAGTGCTGTTTTCAAAACAGGTATAGTTAACTGATTATAGATCTTGCATGTGAATTATAGCCAAGTCCAGGTTTTAATACTCTGCAAAATAACGAAACAAAAAGTAGGATCTGAGCACTTGCAAAAATTTAGGTTTATCGAGATACTTCAGTAAAAACTGGGTTGGTTTTGGTTTTTAATTCAGGTTTTCGAATTTAACAAGACCCGAGAAATTGGCAGCATATATTTATGAAGAACAAACTTGGTGACAAATAGGCTAGACAAATTGGGATCATTTTTGGTGGAGGAGCAGACGAAGGCGAGAACCTGGAAAATCTAGTGGATGACCCTTGTATGTTTAGACACACTGTTTGCAGTGAACTACAGTCTCATAATTGAATTAGCTTAAATTTACTTGTCTGCGAGAATTAATTGTCTTATGGTCAGACTACCAAACGTAATTTACTCAAGGAATGGGAAACTTGGTACATTTTGAAGAAACTAATTGGAGGCACTGGGTCATAAAAAGCCTAGAAGCTGAAATGGCGAGTTGTGCTTGAAGTGCCAGGATGTTGGGTTTTTTTAAAAAAGGAAGAAAAAAAGGGAGTTTTTTTACATTTCAGTATGGTAGCAAGCATCTAAAAATGCACAAACTTTTTTATAGCAGGTTTCCTGTTACAGAGCAGAAATGAATATTTTTTTTTTAATAATGCTCTAACATGGATATTCCTAGAGTAATCATACATGCTTTCAAGCATCTCATTAGCAGCATATAAATGGGAAAGAATTTGGGGGAGAGGGGCAAACGGGTAGAGAAGCTGAGAGAGACTGACCTGTGATTAAAATACTCAAACTGCTATTTCTGTTGCAGCTATCTCAACACTTAAGAGAAAATAAATCCAAAGTGTCCTTTTAGTTTAGTGTCCTTATTTACACAATACACCTGTGTACATATTGTACACGATTGTACACGTGATTATTTCTGATGTGTTTGAAAGGAAGGAATGATAACAGAAATTATTGTTAGCTTCTGATTGTTCTTTAAAAAAAACCCCAAGAAATCCTGTTGAAAATTATTACCTCCTAAAGTCTGTGGATGGTGTTGTAAAATAGCGTGTGTGATTTGAAATTAGCAGCCAGTGTTGGCATTTATGAGAACTGTAGCAACTTTGTCAGTTGCTGCTGGTGTTCGTTCCCATGGAAATGGATATCCCAGGAAGGATAAAGCACCTCATGGCCATAACTTCATGGTATTTTCGAATGATTCTTTTGTTTTTATTACTGCTTTTGTGTTACAAGAATATGCTTTGCTTTGATGTGTTATCTGCAGACTTGAGGGTGCAATACAGCTGGTAGTTGTGCATTAGGAAGTCTGTGATTTGCGTATTATGAAAAACTAGAAACTAGACTTCTCTAAAAAAATTATATTAAGATCTTATTAAGTTTGTGATGTAATAGTTCTGTATGAAATCTAAGTTAGCACTGCTCTTAGGTGTGGCAGCAGAAACTGCATGAGTGTCTCTGAGAACAAAATTTGGCTGTTTGCATGATGATAGAGTTTATGTCATTTCTAAGGAATATTGTATTTTTATGCTAATATGCCACAGTCATTTAGTAAATAAAAATAAGCCCTACAGTTCAGCAGCAGTGTGTATATGGGTAATATCAGCAGAAGTTCAATCCCAGAGCCTTGTATTTCCATTAGTGGCTTCTCAGCCTTTTGAGTCCCTGCAGACGGCATCTTTTTAGCCATTCTGTCCCTCTGCTCTTTCCTCGCCTCAACTCACATGATACTGGGAGATCTGAAGACTTACACCTTTAAAAAGAGCTGCACTTGACAGTGTGAGGTATTTGAGGTGTGAATTACATACATGAAAAATCAGTAAGTGTACATTTTTGAAGACTAGTATTTGTTTTCAGTGAACCTCTGGAATGAATCCGCATCTTCCTCGTTTCAGCAGAATTTTCTTGAGACCCATTAAGCTATCTCTGCATTGGTCAGGGCAGAGCTGAGTCATTGTTCATATAGTATTTTATTTGAAATATTTTGTTAAGAGAGTTGTTTGCTTTCCACTAGCACTTGGGGTTTTGGGGCAAAACCACCTGTGCTATACACACATATCCCATGTGTAATTCTTCATGGAAAGTATAACTCTTCAGAAATATAGTTTTGTTTTGTAGGAGTTTTTAAAGTGTGATTCAGAGTTCCTTACATGACTAATGTTGTTTTAAAAATGCTTTCTGTCAGAATAGCTGTAGAACTGCAATTCCATTTTGGCAAATATGGCAATGGTCTTTATTTTTGTTTTAAGCCTGTATTAATGTAACATTTGAAGTTAGTTTGTAAAAATGAAGGTTATTTGATAAGAAATTTTTTTCCCCGCAGCATGTGTTCTGGGGTGTGTGTTTTTTCTTTGGTGGGCTTGCACCTTGGGAGTAGAGATTCCAGCTGAACAGATCAAGTTTCTGAAACAATACATTTTCTCAGACTTCATGGAATTGTTCTGTTACATTTACGCTTGTTTGGCTCAGAGGCCAAATGCTGAGGTATTTTTCATTTTATATTTGTTTTCACAGGGATCTTAGCAACATCAATTGTGAAGAGCTTGGTCCACTGCCTCCTGGATGGGAGATCCGAAATACAGCAACAGGCAGAGTTTATTTTGTTGACCATAACAACAGGACAACGCAGTTTACAGATCCACGGCTATCTGCTAACTTGCATTTAGTCTTAAAGTAAGTCTAAAGTCTCCGGCACGTGTTGAGTGTAATAGAGGAAAGAAAGTGACTCTTGAGGGGTGCTAGATTTTATATCAAGATGTGTTCTGCCATTCAGTAGTTTTTAAAGTATAGTAGCGGTGTTCTTTAACACACTACCAAGTTACTCTGTTACATAGCAAAGACGACAGGTTTGATTGCTCTGGGGGAAAAAAAAAATCTCTAGCAGTATTTAGGCAGGAATGTGGCTATTGTGATGCCAAGAGTTGGGGGCAGCAGTTGGGGCAGCAAGTGCTATCCGGTGGAAAAGATGGGCCCGTAGAATTTTTTCTAACAGCAAGAGAGACACTTTCTTTCCTTTTCTTTATACTTCGTACTACTTTCAGTTATGGAGAATTTGTTTTCAAACATGAGGTTGCATTCGATAGCCAGCGGTGTGAAATACTGATGAGTTAGGCGAGGGCGCATAAGTGTCCAACTATTCTCCTGGAATAAAGGAGAAATAATTCAGCACCTACCTTCAGTTTTAGAGTAAGACTAGTTGAGATGTTCTCAAAATAAGACACCAATAATTTAACTCAGATTTTTTTTTTACAAAAAGAATAAGATAAAATAGGAACTGTATTTTTTCTGCCTTATCCCATTCTCGTATAGCACTTTTAAAAAGAGAAGGGGAAACTCAAAAGAATTCTGGCTTTTTTTTTTTTATTCCCTAGGCAGTTATTTCACACTGGGGGATTTTCTACTAAAAATGGAAACCAAAAAGGAAACAATTTTTTTTTTTTTTTTTTTTCCCGCCCAAGCTGTTTGGGAGTTTGTATTGTTTCTCCTACTAACACCTTTTAATACTCTTGGGAAACACCGGTAAAGTATTGAGTAGGTGTTAAGTGGAAGAAACAATGAAGAGTTGGTTAGATAGAAAGCCATGCAGCCCTGGGCAAGGAGTAAGTAGGAGGAATAGTCCTTTTAAGGAAGTGAAGCATTGGGAAGAAAAGCTGAAGAAAAGAATAATGGGAACAAACACTGAAAAGACAAAACCGAGGAATGGAAAGAATATCCAGGAGGTCAACATATCTTTTGTGTAATACATAAAAGCTGGCTAGCCTTTGTCTGCCCAATATACATTTGAACTTAACACCCCAAGAGGGGGAAGAATCTAATTATTGACAAATATGTATTTTATACATAACCAATGATTTCTCTAAACATGTATATTACAGAATTTCAGTAAGCTCCCATCATCCAGACAATTTTGATTCTTTTTTTTTTTTAATTTAAAACAAAGAAATCGCTACTAATTCTAGCTGAATTTAGATTGGTAGTTTCAAATGAACGTGATCTTGAAAAAAACTTGCCAGTGGAGAAGCATGTTCATGTTTGAAACACAGAAAAGTTCATTAAATTAATTCAGATGTAGATATTTTAGCTGCAGAAAAACTTCAGACCCTCTTAGCTACAGCAGTGCACTTCTTAAACTGTAGAAAATTCAGTTAACTGGACTATATTTGAAAAACTGTCCTTCACAGGTAGGTTTACTTTTAAATGGCAGTAGGGTCATAGTGGCTAGTTCTACATGTATTGTGGAGGACAAATACATAGCTAGCTTTGTTATCTGGAAAATCCAATTTGACTTTCAAGTTCCAGAATCACAGAACCATTTTGCATTTCTTTAAGTTTAAAGTACTGCTACAGTGTGCTTAAGTTTTTCATTTGTACATCTGTCTTTCATTAGGGAAGGATTTCAGAAATTCAACCGACAGTGTCATCAGCAAAGTCTGCTGCCTGATAAATCTTCTCTGGTGTTTATTCTTTTATTGCACTTACTAATTTTACCAGATGGGGTATATCTGTTGTGTCACCTCTTCATAATATGCCCTGGATAAAAAAAGAATCCTAC
>JANHGO010000911.1:0-37201 GCA_024606505.1 Aquila spilogaster
GGGTTGGACTAGATGATCTCTGGAGGTCCCTTCCAACCCCTACAGTTCTGTGATTCTGTGATTCTGTGATTCTGTGACACTAGTTTATATTTGTGTCCTGTAATGTAAACCATCACTGAAGGCTGAGTGGATACAGCTTCCAGTCCTCTGAGCTGATACAGATATTTTTTGATGTGTTGCAAACTAATCTTGAGGGGTGGGCAAGGGTAATGCGAGCAATGCAGCATTGGAGCTACCCTCTAGTGGTGGTTGTGCTGGTGATCTGATGGCCTGGGAAGTCATTCTGGCTACCCCCCAGTCTTTTCTGGAAACTGTGTATCTGTGTCTGATCTGTGAAATACAGGGTGTTAATGTGAGAGGTGAAGTGGTGAGGGGAATCATAGAATGACTGTGTTTGGAAGGGACCTTAAAGCTCATCCAGCTCCAATTCCCTTGCCATGGTCAGCATTGCCACCCACTAGATCAGGTTGCCCAGGGCCCCAACCGACCTCGCTTTGAATGCCTCCAGGATGGGAAAAGCTGGTGTTAACCTTTGGCTCCCAGAATATGAGCCTGTCTTCTGCGTTCCTGTACTAAGAAGTGATTTAGGGTCTGAAACATAAGGAGGGACCAGAAAAGGTGTCATGTACCCTCCACCTTCCTGGATTCAGGGCTAAGGGTACTCTGCATGTTATGGTATATTGCAATAAAAAGTAGATACCTTCACAAAATGCAAAAGATCAAGTCTGCGGATAGGAAGAAAAGTCCATAAAGATGTCAAATAAAGGATTTGTCTGTGAGGAGGATGGAGCCCCATTGCTTCAATAGAAGCCCCTTTGCAAGACAGCCTGCCTTTATTTGGTAGCTGCATGCATGTGTGGTGTTCATGACCCACTGCTGTGGGTCCCATGGCTCCGATGGGTGCCAGGCAGCGCTCTCCTGAAGCTGCTTGCCAAATCCCGGAGGAGCAAGGCCCGCGCACACAACTGATTGGCAAGTGCCCACTCACGCTGTCGTGTCAGACTTGTGCCTCTCCTGCCCAGAGTTTTCTGGATGGAGATGTGTGACAGCTTCCAGAAGTTCAGGTTGGCTGGTGTGACTAACAGGTAGAAGGCGGGCAGCTGTGCCGACGCAGCATCGCTGTAGGTCTGTCTGTACTGCCAACAGCTGCCTGCAGCCTCCTTCTACAAACATCACCGTGAAGGCGAGGAGCAGGCGTGCTGAGGGTGCCAGCCAGTATCTGCTTTGGGGTTGTTTTTTTTTCCTGATACATATACTTGCCCATGAAGGCCTGTGCTGAGGCAGTGATGCTCAGCTACGGGGCCCTCCCAGAAGGACAGTTTTAAAATTCAGAAAGAGCCCAGCTCTTCAAGCCCCTGTCTGTGGAAATGAATTTTTTTGGCATTTGTTTCTAATGCCCTGTGATGTGTGGGTGAAAAAGTCGGTGAGCTAGACTGGTAATTAATTTTCCTGACAGAAACACCAGACAATGAAATTACCCTGCCACAACGCTAGGTTGCTAAAGTAAATACTCTGCTAGCAGTAGGCCTGCAAGCAGGGTGGGGTCATGTGTGAGGTGCAAGCAAATGATGGTGCTTCTGTCCGTGGGGACCTGTGGGGACTTCCATGCCTTGGGAATGGATGGAGAGGAGATATGCGTCCCGTGCCAGCACCAGCAGCTACCAGGAGAACATGGGCACCTTCAAGCTCTGCTCCAAGTGATACGGGACTTGCTGAGCACAGCACTGAGCTGATGAGCAGGTCACCTTTGCTGTCCAGGGCAGTAATTCTGTCTGGGAATGGGGCAGAGCTGAGAGAAGTGCAAATGGGCTGGCTTCTTCTCACTTGGAGATGTGTGGGTGAAACCCAACCGAAGAGAGGGAGCAAAGAGAATGGAGCCAGGCTCTTTTCAGTGGAGCCCATTTAGCAGTGGGCACAAAATGAAATGCAGGACATTCTACCTGAACATCAGTAAACAATTTTTAGGTGACTAAGTACTGTCAGAGGTTGTCTAGAGAGGCTGCAGAGCCTCCGTCCTTGCACATCTTTAAAAACCATCTGTACGTGGTCCTGGGCAACCTGCTGTAGGTAGCCCAAGTGATGTATCTGATGGCCTACAGAGGTCCCCTCCAACCTAAACAAGTTTGTGATTCTGAGATATGGTCTCTCATGGGGGTTGTTTACTTTCCCAGCTTCGTTCTGAGTGTTTTCTGACTTTGATCTATACTGGTCTACATGTGAGATGTGGACCAGGCTGTGTGTGACTGCCTGCCACACGGGAGTGCATTTTATTGAGAGGTGTTGAATTTAGATCACAGGAGAGAAAGGACAGAAGGGTGAAGTTTTGTTTTCCTTCCATGTGCCTCATACTAGAGGCTGAGACTACTGTGCTGAGGGCACTGCAGATGAACTGCCTGCACATACCAAGGTATCTGGCAGTGAGCTGCCTTGGCGTGGTTGGAGACAAGGTCACCACCAAAACTGAACGATGTGGTGAGTCTGTGTTTGAAACATGCAGTGTTATCAGGGAGGGAAACACTTCATGGTGCAGCCATGAAGTGGTTTGTTGAAGGCAATGTAAACCGCACCATGCTATTCGGGATGACTTGCTGCCGTGTGAATTTGGATTTATAATTGCAGTACTCTGATTTGCACACTTTATTTAACAAAGTACTTTACCCTGTTATGTAGTGTTACCAGCTGCAGAATGGAGGAATCCCACATAAGAACTGCCTAAGACACAAAAATATTTTCTTTCCCTATGGAAAAGAAAATTACACCATTCCTAAAGCAGCCGAGTTAAATCTGAGTGCTTTTAGGAATAAAAGGGTCAATTGTGGAATGGCTTATGTGCACGTTTTAGGACCAGAGTTACTTAATACATTAATTATCTGCGCAAATTGGTGGGCAAGCGGTGAAGTGCCAAAGTGTGTGGACACTGCAGAATTGTTAAGATTAGGCTGCAGGAAACAGCGAGGAATGTTTAAGGGACTTGATCTAGATTACAGACAACCATATTCCGGATCAGTGCAACATTGAAAGGCGGTAAACATATGAAGAGGAAAAACAAACTATTTCTACATAATTCTGTGTCCTAAATTAACTGCAGCTCCCTTGAAGGAAAGGACTGTGTGTCTCAGAGGAGCTCCCAGATACAACATCTGCTGAAATGCCTAGTGTCACTCCAAAGGCAAACAAAATACTGGGTTCAGGGAAGACTGGAATGCAAAAGCATTCTGCAAATAGCATAAAATAAGTCTGGGGAATATCCTTGTGTTTAAATCTGTTTAGTTTTGTTCAGTCTGTCTCCAAGCAGTCGTGTTACGAAGAGGAGCTTTATGTGGAGTCAGATGATGGACGGGGACTAAACATCCGAGGGATGGAAAGCTGAGAAGCCCGAAGCTGCTTCATTCAGAAGGATGGCAAACAAAGGAGAATAAGGCAGAGAGATAAAAATACCTTGTGCTTGAAAGAAAGGTGATTCAGGACCTTCTGTTTTCACCTTTAGGCCAATCCATGTGAGCATGAAGTGAGAGGTGACACATCTAAACCTGATAAAGGAAATATCAGGCTTTAAAGAACAGACTTCAGGTGTTAATTAAAGGGAAAGGTTGTCCATGGAACTCTGTGCCAGAATGTGTGGATGGCGTTGAGATCTCACCTTGTTTCAAAAAGCTGGCATATGTGTTTGTTAAGAAAAGTGGGAGTTCCTTGTGTTTGATAAAGGTGTATATGAAGAAGGATCTCTGCATCCATAACTTGGCATACAAAACAATCTCCATCTGACAAAGGTTCGGAAGGCTTTTTATCAGTGGGCAAGCTGTTTCGTTGCAGAACACGTAGCTTCTTCTACCAAAAAGCTTGGTGCAGGCAATAGCTGCTGCTGGACAGGGCAACTTTGATCCTTCTGGGATGACTTCAGCTCTCTTACACATGTCTGCTAGATGAAAGTCTGGAAGCCTCTGTGGTGTGTGGTACTTGTCCTCCTCTTGGTGTCTTAATGACAGCTAAATTGGTGTGCGTAAGGCCCCATGTCTGGTGTTCTCACCACTTGCTGTTCCAAAATTGCCATTGGTACTCTGTTTGGGGCTGAATGGGCGAAGATTACAACTAATGCTTAGGCTTGATAGAGTATGATGAATACCAGCTTTCAAACAGGTAAAATACAATAAAAATATATCACCACCTCCCCTCTCCACAATGATAGGTCAGGTTTAATGTGAGGATTGTCATTCTTTTAAGCTGCTTTTCATGTGTCTAAACTATATGGACGCTGGTTTTGTGCTTTCCTTCCCAACAGTGGAGATGCAAAACTTCTTTTTTTTTTTTAATGTGAAAAAGGAATTCTCTCCGAATTGCTACACTGCGGAAGCTGGAGCTTTAAGAACAACCCACTGTACGGCTGAAGACTCACGATAAAAAGATTAGAAATTTCAGAATCTCAAATTCTAGGTCAACCCTTCTTACAGGGGTCTGGAGGTGTTGTCAGCACAAGTGTGGGGAGAGGGAAAGGGCTGTGTGCTGCATATGACAGCAGTGCATGCGTGTTTTATGAACAGGGAGGTTTCCAGACGGTATCGCATTGGGAATATCCCACTACTAGTCCACCCCTCCGCTCCTTCCACTTGAGTTAGTGGGATGTGAAGTTCAGTGTGAGGCTGAGCTCTCATTAGTGACCAGGGACATTTCGTTCACAATGTGGAAGGCAGACAGGGAGAGGCAGATGGCTTTGAATGCAGGATTTACATAGTAATGAGATTCAGGTCACCATAGCTGTCTTTTTCTCTCTGCATTTTGTCTAGGTGTCGACTAGTGTGCAGGGATGACAGAATAGGAGGAAAAGGAGGAAAATTAACCCTTTGTTCCTAAGTAGAGATTGGTGTTAGAAAGAAAAGTTTTCATGATGGGCCGAAGAGCAGTGGGGTGTGAGAACAGCAATCACTGAAACTAGAAAGGCTAAAAGTAGCTGCTTTTTGAGTTTCTGGTGTGGATTTTTCTTTTGTGGGAGTGGCATGAAGCAACCTTACCTTAAAATCCTAGTACTTCCCTTAATTTTTACATTCTTTGTTGCTAGTTTGAGAACGACTAGTTTGGGGCTCTTATCATTACCTACCAACCCCAAACTGGGGAAGTTTGTGTGCTGAAGATGGGGCATGAGTTCTTGTTATACGGTCTTTGCTCATTTCTCTGGGGAAAAAAAATGAAACAAAACAAAACATTTTGCTTGGTTTCTTAGCTAAAGACTTGTCTACACATGACTATGTAATGCCATGATTAAAACATAATATTTTCCACTGCAATTGGTAATCCTTAGTATGATCTCAGTGGTGTCAGATCTTATCCTGTTGACAGATGGGAAACTGGGTGCCACGGGTCCTGTTTCCAGCTCTGGACGGTGGCATTTGATTTGCTCAGTAGTCAAACCCAGACATTCCCAAAATATGCATCAGGGCCCGAGAAATCCTCAGGCTATTTTTAAAATGATGGAAGTTTCTTTTTTTTCTTTTTTTTAATATAGTTAGAGGAAGATGGGAAATAAAGTTTTCCTTTCTACTGTACATCACCCGACTCTAGAAAGTGAGGCTTTAGAAGACAAGAGCAGGAGAGAAGCTTTAGTTGGACCCTGTGTAAAACAGGAATTCTAGCACTGAACTGCATGTGGAAATCTGGGCTGAGATGGGGAAAGTAAGGAATGCTACTTGTAGAAGTCTGAGCTAAGGGACATCCTTGCTTAGTTGGGATTTTCCATGACAGCTTAGACATCCCTACTGCTAGAACATGAGGGGTATTCTGCCTACTGTACAAGGGCAGCCCCAGTGCAGAGGAGTTGGGGGGAGTGGTGATGCATCCTGCATGAGCCTGGGATCCTCATGGAGAGCTGGAGCCAAAGCTTTTGCTTTCTCCTCTGGTTCCTCAGTGGGGCTCACACTGACTCACTGAGCAGAGGCACGTCTTCTGAAGCAGACAGTAAATACATGGCGGGACTACCTCCACTTTTTGCCCATTCCGGCTGAAAGAAAAAAGGAAATCTAATCAGGTGTCTGGGACAGATTGGAAAGCAAAAGCTTCTTGGCTACTTCCTCTGAGGAACAGTCTTATATCTAATAGATCTAATTAGGTTATTTCTCTGTTTTATGGCATCCATTTGTTTAAAAAGTTAGTAATCCTTTTATACCAGTCCAGTGATGATTATTTAATGGTTGGCTGTGTGTGAAGCCCACTGAGCTTGGTGAATAGGGGATGTTTTGCAGCAGAGCCAGTGCAGTTTCTCAGCGAGCTGGGCCTAGGAGCCTCCCATGGGAATCTTATCTGGGTGTCCTGGAATGTGTGACAGTGGTGCCTCATCTTTCCATCTGTCGAATGAAAACTGTGGCAGTTCTCTCCTTTGTAAATTGCTGTGAAATGTAAGGGCTTAGTGGGGCTGTCTCTTGACTAAATGGGGCCAGAGGACTCTTCTGCAAAGATAAATATTCACCAACTTGGTGAATACTTGGTCATATACTTGGACCAATACTTGGTCGCAGGTACTTTGCCAGCAGCCAGCGGAGCCCTGCAGTGGGGCTGTTGTTCACTAACTGTTGTTCACAGCAAGCAGCTTCTTGATTGTCAGTGGGTCCATTCTGGTTGCTAATGTTTTCTAACCTGTTCCTTTGCAGAGCCCCTGAAATCATCCTCGGTTTACCATTTTGTGAAGCAATCGATATGTGGTCATTGGGATGTGTCATTGCAGAGCTGTTCTTGGGCTGGCCTTTGTACCCAGGAGCTTCAGAGTACGATCAGGTAGGTACTGATGTTACCCTGGCTATTGATAAGAGCACAGATATGGTTTTTTTCTTTTGCCATGACAAAAAGATGGCAGATTTTCTTTTTTACTAACAGGAGATATTTGTACATGATTCTTGCCCTCCCACATCAACTTCTTCATTATCCACTTGGAGTACGCTTGGTAGCCAGTGTGCTGCTTAGCATGCTGACGATTAAGAACTGACTGCCTAAGTGAATTCTCAACCAAGAGTAAATATTCCCATTGACTAGAGAACTCTGTGCATGTCTCTAATCATTGAACAGAGCAGGCACCCTCTCTCTACAGTAACAGTAAATATTAAATAGAGGTTTATTTGTTGGAAGAAACTGCATGAACTCTACTGCATTTCATAATCCCCTTTATGAGGGTGTATATTAAAAGCAATGACAAGAAAGAGAACGTTCACAGTGGTGTAGGTTTCTAGTTAATACAAGCTGTCGTGGTTCTCTCCCTATAGGCTTTTATGCTTCTTTTGTACTCCTAAAACATAGCACAGTGGCTTCCAGAGTCAAGGCTGCAGAACAGTTTCCATTCTGATAGTCTTCCTTAGCTTTCTGCAAATGTGGCCTGAAAAGGGTCTTTTTTCTTTTAGGAAAAAGCAAAAAGTAAAAAACATGGTAATAAGTAAATGATTTTTTTCATATATGAAAATGTTTCTTTGTCTCATCTTTCATAAATAGCATTTTTTAGCCAGAGCTTTGAAGGTGAAATTTGGCAGGGGAGATATCCCGCAGTGAAGAGCTGGGTCATTAGTGATTCCAAAGGAAATCAGACATAGCTGAAAAACCTACAAGCATTTGAAAATCACACACTAAGCATGAAGAGCAGATTTCTTTCTCCTCCCCCCACCCCCTGCCAAAAAGTCATAAAACGCACAGCTGAAAAAGAAATCACCGTATGTACCTGCCCAGCTTAACTGCTTCCTGTGGTAAAGTGCCGTGAAGGTTCCTGGAGAGCTGGGAAGGGGCAGGGGCTGAGCCTTGCCCCTCACCACAGCGTGTGCAGCCTTACAGCCTGGCGCTGGGCTGCAGAAGGGTGCCCAGAGCTCCTCAGGTGCCTGGGTTACCATGGACGTAGGGAGCTGCGGAGCTGAACAAGGCACACTTAATGGGTCAGGATCAGAAACGTTTGGAAGACTTGGGAGGCACAGCTGCTTTTAATGCCTCCGTGTTTGTTTGTTTGTTACCTCTCTCTGTCTTTTCTCTCAAAAGCGTTTTCCATTTTTCCGTAGAGTAGATGAGTATTTTACTGATTTTGCAGAGTTTTGCAGAGTGAAACATTCAGAAGTCAGGAAATGCCAAAGTTCAGGTTTTGTGTGCCACGCTAGGCATGCGTTCTGTCAGTCTTTAATTATGTAATCACATACCCCATTCTCCTTTGAATCAATAAATTGAAGTCTGGGATCCTGGAAACACATGGGTGGCATCTTTTAGCTGTCTGAATAACAGCCAGGACACAGTCACGGAAGTAACCCAAACAGCAAATGAAGTCATGTAGGCAGTAGTGATAAGCACTTTACACACCGTGGGGGTGTCGGTTTGAGTGTATGAGGGCTGCTCCAAAAGTGATGCCTCCTATTTTGTTATGTTGGCCCACAGTGTCAGAGGCAGATGTTGCTGCTATGTCAGTGGAGGTTGAAGCAAAACCATGTAGCTGAATTCCTCCATGTGGAAAAAATGGCACCCACTGACATTCATTGATGCTTGCTGAATGTTTTTGGAAACCAAACAGTGGATGTGAGCACAGTGAGGCAGTGGGTGGTGAGTTTCAGCAGTGACAACAGTGACAGTGGGTCACTTCCAGTGGCGCAGATTTATACGAGTGCAACATGCATGCTCTTATTCATTGCTGATGAAAAACGCAGAATCATAGAATCATAGGCATAAGTACTGGTGGTAACTATATTGAAAAACAGTGCTTTGTAGCTGAGAATTTGCTCTATCAGAGTGTTATAGTGCTCTTTGTATCTGTTGTAGTTTCCATGGAAATAAATAACAGACATTACTTTGGGAGTGACCTAAGTATATTTCATCTAAGTTCAAAGAGAGTCATTTCACAGTTTTCTGTTTTCAACTTGAAACTGTCCCTAGGAAAAGCTGTGTGCTCAGCTGGGGGAAAAAAAACAGCAAAAGTTAGAGCACAAATATCAAATTATTGAAATTACCTCCTGGAGAGGAGAGCGTGACATAAAAAGGTGCAAAGCAGAGAAGCTCACCCCTGAAAACTCTGTTGGTTTTCCTCTTTAACCTCGAAAACCCAGGGACTTTCCTTCCTTTATCCATAGACTTTCTGGCAGCGTATCACAAGGGTAAGTTTCCATAGATGTAAATGATAAATGGAGGAATGCCATACGGGAATTCTCTTTCCTGTCATTCCTTTCAGTGTGGGTTTTTTTGGTGAAGTCTGACTGTGCACTACATTTTCTCTTTCTTTCTTTGTTCTATTGTTTTAAATGCCTCCTGCCCTCCTTCAAGGAAGACCTCCAGAGATCTTCACAGGATGAACAGTGACCTTTCATCCTTCTCTTACAGATTCGCTATATTTCACAGACGCAGGGCTTACCAGCAGAGTATTTGTTAAGTGCAGGGACAAAGACTACAAGGTTTTTCAACAGGGATACAGACTCACCTTATCCTTTGTGGAGGCTGAAGGTAGGAAGACATTCCCTTGTTTCTTCTGCCTTGCTGTTGTTGGTTGGAAGTAAGGAGATGACCAGGTCACCTCCGAGCCTAAGTGTCTTGCTTTTTGCGATGCAGTACAGACATTGGGGTGGGTATAGCCCAAGGTAAAACTGCTGTCACAGAAGTATGCAGCCCTTAGCTCACCTGCTTAGCACTGCTTTGTGGGAAATTAAAGTCCTGAGTTCATATGGAAATCTCCTTCCATGTACTCAAACTGATGTGCAATTCAAATGAAACATGCCCTGGGCAGACTTTGCTCTGATATCTGCTGCATTGAGGGGGAAAAAAAAAAAAAAGCAAGCGAGCATTAGACTTCTGACAGTCATATCCTCTCGGAATGCAAGTGGACGTAGAATCTTTTGTACTGGCATGTTTGGTGTCTTTCAGTCCCCAGGGAGAAAGGACAGTGGGCTTCTGGCCATAAGGTTGAGATGCTGAGTCTCACAGAGGGTAAAAGTGTGGGAGCCCTTTTGGACTTCCACCATATCTGGGAGAGGAGGATCCTCTGAAATGAAGAAGAAGAGAGAAATCTCCTTGTGTTGTGAAAACTGTCATCATAACCGCAGTCGATATAGCATAAGTGTATCTGCTCAGGCAAGAGATATGCAGTGGTCTCTGATGAGGGCAGGGTAAGACGTGAGGTGGAAGTGGCACATAACGTGTAGCTGATTGGTGGGCAGTTCTACTCAATGCCTTTTTCCTGTTTGAGCAGACACCAGATGATCATGAGGCAGAGACAGGGATTAAGTCGAAGGAAGCAAGGAAGTATATTTTCAACTGTTTGGATGATATGGCACAGGTAAGAGCATTGGTGAGTAACAAGCACAAGACCGCTTTACATGCTTTTGGGCAACACCAGGAAAGAGGAGTTGCGTGATTTCTGTGTGTACCCTATTCTTGTGTACCCTATACCCGCTCCTGAGAAACAGCATGTTTATACCTACCTGGTCATTTCATTACATACTGCTTTGTTGGGGGATCCACGCATAGGGGCACGTCCTTAATGTGCTGTAGTAAATCAGCCTTGGAAAATGGCTGAGTCACACGTCTGTGTCACAGTCCTGTATTTTCTCTTGTCTCTCCAGTGCCCCTGCCTTGTGACAACTGGCAAGTCACTTTACTTCTCTGAACTTTAATATTTCTGGTTGTAAAACAGTGACTTTGGAAATACCCTGGCTGTAACAGATCATGCTTTCTGTGAAGTGTGACTGGTTCAGGGAATGAGGAGTACTAATTCACTGTGTCGATTCCATGTGGTTGTGAAAGTTAATTCCAGCATAACGACTCCTGCAATTGCCTGTCTGGAATTTCTGCTAGTAAAGGCTGGATACTGGAGCATTCACAAGCAAAACATGCAGAAATGGAGGACTGAAATCAGGAGAGGCTTCAACAAAAGGATGAAATGACACCTAATACATGAATATAATATTTCCAGTAAACTTACTGAAAAAATTTATTTATTTTATACATGTATTTTTGCTCACAAGACATGTAGTAAAGTACCTAATAGCACTGTCCTTTAGGTGATAAATATACTGGTTGCCAGAGCTTGCCTGCTACCACATGGAATCTGTTCATCTTCAGTGGAGGGTGACAAAGTGTTTCATTAGCCATTGACCCAAACTTGCTGAACACTTAACAGTCTGTCTAGAGATCTGATGTGCACAAGCCAGATGACAGCATGACGAGCCACCACGGGTTTGCTGTGTAACTTCAGCATCTCCTCCTCTAGACATGGAGGCTTGTGGGTCATGTGCTCCAAGGAGGAGTAAACATGGTTTGCTGGAGACCTGTCCAACTGCTCCTTCACTTTGACACTCATCCTTGTCTTTTCTCCTGTAGGTAAATATGACAACAGATTTGGAAGGAAGTGATATGTTGGTGGAAAAGGCAGACCGACGGGAGTTTATAGATCTGTTAAAGAAGATGTTGACGATAGATGCTGATAAGAGAATAACACCGATTGAAACTCTGAACCACCCTTTTGTCACCATGACACACTTGCTCGATTTCCCTCACAGCACACAGTATGTGGCTTTCCTTTCCCTTGGGTTTTGAACTGGGGGTGAAGAATTACTTGTTATTGAAACCAAATGTGTCTAAGGGGCATTATTAACAATTTTATGCCCTATGTTTTAATCTTTTTCTGGCCAGAAAAAAAAAAAAGATGATTGGCAACTCTGAGGTTGCAAGAATTGTGTTGTAGATGGTTGGCATTTAAAACACGGTAGAGTGTGCAACATTCATTATGTAAATATCCAGTAATTACGTATGTTTTCATTAAAATGCAGAAGAAATTATGCAATTAGTGCTGAGTATATCAGTATATCTCAAAGTAATATAGTCCTGATTGTTAGTGCAGTAATCAACCTTATCCGCAGTGGCTGCCGACCCTTTCTCCCAGAACCTTCCCATCTTTCAGGGGTCAATGTGAGGCTGTTTGCCTTTTAAGGGGAGAGATTTTTTTGCAGTGGTCTGGTTTACAGGAACAGGCAGCAGGAAAATAAGTTCAGTTTTTGGCCTTGTCATTTCTCACCTGTGCAACTTTAAACAAAACGCTCTGACCTCAGCTGCCACAATGTGTAATGGAGGTGGATTCCATTGCCTGATGGAGATGTGAAGAAGTGTCATGCCTTCAAGTCTGGCTTCTGATGCTGTATCAGAGCAGCATGAAATGCAGGAAACCTGTGCCCAGCACATTGCTTTCATCCCCTGAGCAATTTGCATAGGGCTAAAATTTGGAGATGCAAAATACAGGCACATATAGGAGTTCTCCAGAGCATTCAAAACACCTAGCTTTGAACATCCT
Source organism: Aquila spilogaster (assembly GCA_024606505.1). NCBI lineage: Eukaryota > Metazoa > Chordata > Aves > Accipitriformes > Accipitridae > Aquila > Aquila spilogaster. The sequence goes on from JANHGO010000911.1 coordinate 12,275, forward strand.
GCTCTATGGCTCTTTGCAGTTCAAGGTACTTTTATAGGGTGTCCCTTCAGTTACTGGCACAGCACCATACTCCATTGCGTGCTAGGTGCATGGATGTTTAAAGGCTGTGAAAAGCTTGGGTGCAAAAATAATAGGAGCTACTTAAATACCTTAGAAGATGTTTGTATGGATACTGTAGAGCAAAAGTTATAGTGCATCAGCTCTCCTGCCCGTGTCTGAACTTATATGTATCTGCAATATTTCAAGTTAATTTGTGGTAGTTTTCTCTCTGTGAAGGAGATGCAGCTGCCTTTTTCTTGCATTTATCACAAGATAAGAGCAGCTGCTTGCCAGAAGGTAGTGGGTGCATGGTCTGTGTAGACCCAGGCTTATCCTGCGTAGACATCTGTGAGTGTTGTTATCTCTAAGTAGATACTAAGTGATAAAAGTAATGAAAACAAGACAGGAGATTGTTGTGCTAAATAGAGAAAAAGTAAGTTTTCAGTCTAAAAGCATAAGTTAAAAAAGGACAGTCTTTTCCAACAGTGTTAGCATCATCACAAAAGTCATTTAATTTTCAACAGCTGATTGTGTGAGGTAGGAGAGATTTGTGGCATAATACATGGTCACGAGAAATCTTTCTGCTAATACTACAGGCAGGTCGTCACTTTTGAAGTTCTCACTCATGGCTGCGCAGGCAAAGCCCCAGAAGTGCTGAAAATGTCACTGAGACCAATGTCGATGAGAGTTTTCCCCAAATAAAAAATTCAGCATTAGGTCTCTGAGTGCTAAATGTTGTGCCAGCCGGGTGCATAACCCTGCATAGCCTCTCCATGTTGGAGAAGGTGACTGGTAAAGGGAGCGGTACCCAGCACGGCAGGTTGATGGAAATTTTGTCTGTGCTTGCCTGTGGTTTTGAGAATAGAAACCACAAAGCCCTGAGAGATGGAGGGACTTGTAATCTCTCTTGAAAGCAAATTGGGCAGAAGAGAAAGTGAAAATATATGGAAGAAGCAGCTTCTGGAAGGAATTGCTGTTGTGGCACGCTTCAGAAAGGAGGATGTGAGTCTAAGCAGCCTATGAGGGGCTGTTCTGCTTACTTCCAAGCAAGTAACAAATTGAGCTTAGCTCTCAGTCTCACACATTTCACGGCATAGCTCTTAAATTGTTGGGTACTTTCTGTCCTGTTTTGCTCTCTGCCTTTCTTTTTAACCCTTTTTTTTTTTAAAGGACAGTATTACATTAGCAGGGATTATATCATGTTACATAAATCCTTTTGGCAACATATGCAATTTACCATGTATGAAAAATGCATTCTTTTCTGTACTTTCTGTTTTTTAGTTGAGGAGTTACATTCATACCTGATTGGGAAAAGTCAGTGCAATAGTCTTCCACATTCGTTTGGTAAAAGTGTTTGAGTTCTCTAAATATTCTGCAACTCATAGGTATTACGTAGTACTTTAGAACACTGCATATAATGAGCAGCTTTGCACTGTATCCTGAGTACCTCTTGTCTGCAAGTGATTATGGAACAGTAATTAAGAAATTACTTGTGAGAGAGGACAGCTGATCTTATGAGTAAGAGACAAGATAGGGATAAAAAGATTGAGGTCTTCTTCCTGACCAGTCTTAGTGATCATATACGCTTGTTCCTTTTGAGGGGAGTCATTTTTTCTCACTAAAGCTCATGTGACATGAAGTTGTCTTTACTTGCCTGACCTCTAGCAGCTCAGATCGTTATACACACAGCTGAATTTTTACAGCGAGAGCTGGTTTTTACTGCTTGTGTTTTATATTTTTCTTGGTTGGGATAGCGGAAATGAGATAAATCCCTTTATACTTTTTTAAGTTGTATTTCAGACTCTGAGGACACATTTGTAAAAACAATTACTGTGGAAGACTTGTGGAAATCATGTATTGGTTTTTAGACCTTGGAAAAATGAGATTGTATTAATTTTGCTTAGGACTACTATATTGCTGTCTCTTATGCCATGATATCTCAATTATAAATGTGACATTGACAGTTTAATGTACCCAGCCACAGTGCTCCAGCAATGCAGAAAGCGTTTCATCTGCTTTACTGAGGGTACGAAATATGACATGTCTCAAAATTTCCTTTGCCGTTATCAATAGCATTTAAAGTAAGGTTGGTGTAGAGGAAGAGGCTGCACTCTTTTTCCCTCAAGAGATCTGATTCTCAGTCTGAGATAACCTGAGAACCTGATTCCCTTAGGGTGTCGATGAATCTGATTTGGCATAACCTTTTGGCACATGAAGAGTCCCATTGGCTGGGAGAGGACAGCTCATGTGGTTTAAGATAAACATCTGCGCAAGTGTTTAGCCAGGCAGGGGCAATGTTTTAGGCACTTGCCTGGATTGAGCCATCAGGAACTACTTTTTAACAGAGGTAAAACCTTACAGGAGTCTCAGCAACCAAGAACTGTAAAGTTCTTCCTTGCAAGGGACTTCTAGAATAACGTTTAGACATACACTGGTACAGGAAGCATTAGTTGTCTTTTCCTCTCAGGTTCAGTCATCCTACTGGAATAAAACCGGTATCTCTCTCTCTTGCTCTCAGTCTCTCTCACTCTTTCAAACTAACTTTTTGGTTTTTCTTGCCCTGACGTCTTAAGACTGAAAGATTAGCTGGCTTTCTGTGACTTAGATTTCAGAGTTCAGACCCAGAGGGGCACCTGGGAGTCCATGAGCAGGCAATCTCATCCTGCCACATACTTGGCCCTCTTCAGTGCAGGCAGAGCTAGTGTGACTCTCACTGGTTAAGAGAGACTTGCACGAATAGCAAAGAGCTCATGTGACCAGAAAGTGCCAAGCCTGCCATTGAGACCTAACATGGGGCCAGGGTCTCTGTGATGAGTTGCTGCCCTAATTTGATGGTTGATTTTCTGTCTCTTCCTTGCCTCCCCTTTCCTTATACAGTGTTAAGTCCTGCTTCCAGAATATGGAGATTTGCAAGAGACGGGTGAATATGTATGACACTGTGAACCAGAGCAAGACACCATTCATCACCCACGTAGCCCCAAGCACATCTACCAACTTGACCATGACTTTTAACAACCAGCTGAACACAGTGCACAACCAGGTAAGAACACTGATCAGAAGCAGCCAGTACTAGAAATTTTTAATCAGCAGGGCCTAAAAGATGAAAAGCAAACACAGCATCTCATTTTCCTTGCCTGCAAAAAACTGTTACTTTTCTACTGTCCTTCCTCGGTTCCTTCCCATTCAGGCAAGCATTAATCTCATGACCTTCTGTGTGATTGTGAAATGTTGCCGTCATCGTTTATGTTATTGTTGGGGTGATAAATCCTGCTTACCTGAGAAGTTGCCATGGGGAAAAGCTCATTAGTCCCTTAATGCAAAAGCAGAACTGCATTCAGTGGATCAAGCAGAAGTATTTGTGATCTTACAGCACTCCTTCAAACTGACATTGAAGTAAGAATTAAAACCCTTCTATAACAGATGTATCACTGTAACAGATCAACAGGAAAGAATGGTTTTGGGGTAATGTTTATTCTTATCTCTCACTGGTTTCACTCCAGGTGCCACAATTGACGTGGGCACGCTGTTAGAGAACACATTGCACGCTACATTGGTGGGCTCTGGCTTTGTAATTGTGCTTTGGGCTCCTGCATTTGTTTTACATGCCCCAGTGTTGGGGAGTGCTGTGCTGGCAAATTTATGGCTAGCAGGCTAAGCTGTTGCTGTGGGACTGTATTACAACAGCAAAAGGAAACCCTCCAGGGACAGCGCTCTAGGAGACTGAAGCTCAAGAAATAGCTACTATCCTTTAAGCCTTTCTGGATAAGACTGCTTGAAATTCACTCTAGAGATTGCAAGTGGTATTGCGGAAATGGCACTTGGTATTTCAAAAGCAAAGGAGCAAAGGATTCTGTGTGGATGTACAGGGTGTTCCAGTGTCACTCAGAAAGCCAGACTTCCTGAGTCAGTTCTTGATACATGTGATCACAGAGTGTCTTTTGGAGCAATTCATTGAGCAGATACACACAGAGATAGGTCATGGTTCAGTGTGACAGAGTATTAGTTATAAAAATGAGTTCCCCTTCTTGACTGTTTCTGAGATGCAGACTACAAAACTTTGTTCTGCGTGCTCTGCTAGGCTCCAGCTGCAGGGCAGAGACACCGTTTGTACCATAGTTGCTAGTAGGAAATGCAGGCTTGCTTTCATTTCCTCACTGCTCATTTGATGTTCAGATCAGTTGCTAGCTCAGGAGTTCTGTGGTAATCTGAATTTTCATAAGGGGTGTGTGTTGTGAGCAGAACTGGTATCTCCAGTGTTCCTAGAAATGGTAGAAACATTTCCAGGAAGGGCGTTTCGATTTGAACAAGCTCCAGATCTTTACCATCCTCTTGAACATGCCACTCATCGTGGTTCCAGTACTCTCTGTCTCTGCAGAATCTTTGGGTTTTGCCTCCTTCCAGTTGCAGCTGTCGAGATCTGCAGTGTTGGAGCTGTTGTGTTTGCTGCTGGGTGTTTTGCACAGGGGAACAGATTGCACTTCTGTGCCTCTGCACAGAGTGGGGAGAAGGAGGAAATGTTTCTCCATAGTGTCTCTTGTGACTGTGGCTGTGCAGCATGGGTACCCTCCCCCAGCCCAGTGGCAAACAGGTCAGTGTGTAGAGCCACCTCCTTCAGTCTAGGTCAAGGCTTTGTCTTGGGCTTGTTCATATGTACATTCACCAAATGTTAAGTGTTTGAATGGGAGGGGTAGCAGGGAGGAGAAGGGCGGGCTCCGTTCTGGTAGATTTGCTTAGACATTAATGCTAAGGGCATATTTTTATAAAGCAGTGGCAAAACTGTTTAGGGGTTGTTTATCTGCAACTGCTACAGAGTCGGTCCAAGTAAAGCACAAGTCACCAAAAGATTTCTAAATGTTTTGCAGAGCAGTGTGCTGATTTTTGTGGCTTTGCAACATCCACTGCTGGAGCTTCTGCTCTGAGAGATTTTAAAGTCAAGACAAGCAAAATTTGGACCTGAAAAGTACCATTATTACTACCGAGTGTTATTCTTCCAATCCCTTCTAATTTAAATATAATTTGAGGAGTGTGTATCAGCTTAGATGCAAGATAGAGGGAAGTCTGAATAATGAGCCCCCCTCTTATGCTCAGGCTTTGCAGGGCATGAAGGTGCTGGGTTTCTTTTACCTCGGCAATGTGAGCTTTTTGTAGAGTTGTGTATGTGATGAGAAAACAATGTAATATGGGGATAGTAGCATTTTCTGAACCCATCTTCTGTATGCTGCAACTCAGAGCAAGTTAAGGGCTGTCTGAGGCTGCAGTTCTCCATTGGAGAACATTCTCTATCTCTGAGCAGTTCCGTCAACTCCATGTGACCGCAGGTCCCACGGCGTGGTACAGTGCTGTTATTCAGGCAGACCACACTCCTTCCCTCATCACTGTCCTTGCCTCCGTACTCCTCAGTGTCCTGCTCTGCCCCTTGTTTGTTTTCGGTTTGCTGATTTTAATTTATATTTTCTTTTTTTTACTTTTGTCTTACACTGTTTTACTTTTTTTCTCATTATTTTACTTTTGGATTTTGCTTTTCCAACGTACCCATCTCCCTCATTTTTTTGTTTGTTTTTGTTTAATTCCCGTCATTCCTTTAGACCACCAACCTGGCTCCCACCTCCTCCAGTGCCACTATTTCCTTAGCCAACCCCGAGGTCTCCATACTAAATTACCAATCTGCACTCTACCAGCCCTCAGCGGCGTCCATGGCTGCGGTGGCCCAGCGGAGCATGCCCCTGCAGACAGGAACAGCGCAGATCTGTGCCCGACCCGACCCCTTCCAGCAAGCTCTCATCGTCTGCCCACCAGGCTTCCAAGGTAAGTCACAGCTTTGCCAGGTCTTAACACTCCACCCGCCCTGTCCCCACTGCTGATTTATCTAGCTCTCATTTGAAATGAGCTTCCTTAGTTCTTGTCATATGGAAAGACATTTGTTAGCTTGTAAATAAGAGCAATGAGGTTATTGCAGATTACTCAGATGTCAGCAGGGTGAAATGTCTACAACAACAGAGGATCTTGCAGGCAATATGTTGCCTTTACCACATGGGTTAGAGGTGGCTAATTAGAAGGAATGGGACAAGCACTGAAAAAGGGGATGGGGAGGAACTTGCAATATCTGTCATCCTTTGCCCTGAACATAAAGTTTGAAGTTCTTCTGCCTCACTTTGGTAAACTTGAAAACTTCACCCTGCAGCAGGAATTAATCATTACATGAATAACTGGTTCAACACTTCTCAGTAACTCAGTTGTTAAAAAGAGAACTCAGGAAGTTAACGCAGTGGAGAGTGTGATGCTGGTGGTAATGAGGGTTTGTCCCCATGACAGACACTTATGAATATTTAGCAGGACAATTCCTTCAGCTCCAGCCCTGCTAGTTAGTACGAGTCAGCTAACCGGTGTCTTACACCTCTGTACTCCCAGCATATGGACCACCTGTCAGATAAGTTGGGTGATGACCAGCCTTAGCCACTTCTCTTTCTCTTAACTTTATATGCTGTAGTAATTTTGTAAAACTAGCTGGGCATCTTTAAGAAGTGGTCTAAACAGACCTTGATTCAGCTGATGCAACTTCTGTGCTTCGTTTTTCCAAGCCTCTCTGTACATCTGTCTCTAGGCGCTTGTTAGATGTTCTGCAAGGTTATCAAAGCTCTTTTGAACTGGAAGAGTTTAGTTAGACCTCTTCCATATAGTTAAAATGCATCACAAGGGTTTGACTTCAGAAATGCTTTACTAGAATATGTAAGCTAACATCTTCCGCTTGCTGTCTTGGGAAATCTCAAAGAGAGGAGGTAGCATGTAGGCTGTGCCATGCGCTAAGGTGATGGAGTGGGAGGCTTTCTCCAGAACAGGCTAATGCTTGGCTAAGACAGTAACAGTTGGAGTTTGAGGTGTGTTAGATTAAACACAATAAAATCAGAGCCTTTCAAATATGACTCTTGGGAAACTGTGCAAGAGAAAATCACCCATCCCAGTCAAGATTGAGTTAGTGCACAGTTCTGGATTCCACTTGTCCCATATTGATAACAAGAGAGCATTCTCACATAGCAATGTTTCGTGTCTGGCAAGGACCATTTTCTGTTATCAACCCAGAGAACATCTAGTAAGAGAAGCCATTTCCTCCTCACTCTTCCTTTTCTCCCTGTCCACATTGTACTGAGATGTTTCCCCTGGATTCGAGATAACTTAAAAATATGAAATCAGTTAATCCCTTAACATCTTTGAAAATGTCTCTCCTGTACCCTCATGAATTTATTGTGGTTATCAGCAATTGATGGACATCTTTGGGCTAGGGTGGAATATGTGGGTCTCCTAGAGCTTAATTTTTCAGAAGGACTAAACGCTGTGATTTAAATGGACATCAGTGAGTGCCTTTAGACCCCCATCCTTAGCAATGCTGTATACGACTAATGCTGTATCTTCTGTGCTTGTGAAACAGGGTTACAAGCCTCCCCTTCGAAGCATGCTGGGTATTCAGTTCGGATGGAGAATGCTGTTCCCATTGTCACTCAGGCTCCTGGGGCTCAGCCTCTTCAGATCCAGCCAGGACTCCTCGCACAGGTAATGAGCTTTGAAGACATCAAATGGAGCAGGTTATTTTTTGTGTTACGTTGCTCTTGGAAGCTGGAGAGAGTAACTCAAGGGCCCTCAGGGGCCTTCTGTGCTATAGTTTGGAAAAATGGGTAGCCGTAAAGAGTCGCCAGCTTTATCTGAAATGCCCAAACCTTACCCAATTCATTGTCCTGCTCAAAAGCTACGATAGAGTTGCAAAAGATTCTGGAAAGACTGTCTTTTCCTCTTCTTCTCCACTGAAATCAGTGGGGATCTCAGGGGAAGCTGTGTCAGGCCTCTGCTGAGGAGGAGTTGGTGGGATCCTTCCTGGATCCTCCTGAACGTGCAGTCTCAGCAGCAGTTTGTTGCAGTTGTGCTAGTGAATTGCATGCTGCTGAAAAACATTCCCCATATTTTATTTTTGCAGCTTTTTATGAATCGTACTTCTGTTTTTAAGTTATGGGAGAGGTGTAGCTGGCAGAGGCAAGGACCTGACAGCCAAGGAGCTCACATTGTCAGGAGCACCGGTTGGCACAGCTGCCCAAAGTACTCTCACAGAAAAAGCAAGACCAAATGGGAATGAGTACCACTTGTCACGTACACTTCCTCAAGGGGGTGCCCATCTCCTCAAAAAGAAAGAGTAGTTTGTCACTCCTTGTGCTGCCTCTAGTGCATCTGCCCCTACAGGTTTTCAGTTCATGTCAGGTAGTATTGGGCATGTTTCTGGGAGCAAAAGTACATTTAGTATTAAGTTGTACAGCCTGGAAAAGATGATCTTCAGTTCAGAAATGCCCACATGCAGTCAGGTACCTGCAGACTTCAAGATTTGTGCCCATGCATTGGGTTGCCAGGGAATGTCTGTTGGTGCAATTGCTCTTCTTCACCAGCTACCAACCACGCTTACTTGATGAAGACAAATCAAAACACAACTTGCAGCCTCCATGATTTCCATTAGCTAACGTGCTCTGCCCATTCCCAATAGAAAAGTCTTTGTTAGAGGGCTGTCTGACATAAGCCTGCTCAAACATTGAATCTATCCCAGTTGAAGCCTGTGGTAACTGCCTGCGTGGGCCATCTCTCCTGTCTGGTGGAAAAGGAGGGCCTAAGAGGCAGGGGGAACAGGAATAATTGCAAAGTGAGTGCCGTCTCTGCAGGCAGAATTGCAGGCACCTGTCGCAGTGTTGGTGTACAGGGATGAGGGTCAGATCTGAAGCATGGTGAAGCCCATAGGGTCTTAAAAGATCCTAGACCTTGGGTCCTGCAGTACCTTTTTTCTTCTCAAGGTGGCCTTATTCTGTGGCAGCGAGTGCTCCGAAGTTTTGCTCCAGATAGCTGTCCTGCCCCAGTTACAGGAACTCTGATTTCTTGGGCTGCCCTCTGGTACTTTCTATTGCCATTTTTTGCACTGTCACTTCGACAAGGCTTATTTGAGCTGTTTCTGAGAAATGCTCCTCACTTGCATAGATTTTAGTTTTGATTTAATAGAAGAGAGGTAGTCTCTGTCTGCTGATCTATCTGTCTGTCTCACATGATGAGAAACATTAGTTTCTGCTCTGATGGCGAGGCTCTCTGATAGATGCTGGTGGCATCTGGTGTCCACAGGCCCTGCTCGGTTCGGGCTGAGCAGATGGTCTCATAAACAAATCTGTACCCAGTTCCAGTTTCCTGAATGGAAAAACACAGCTCCTTTGTAATGCATTGTAGTCACATCTGATCTCTAGATGACTGTGTGCCTCTCTGAGCTGAGAGCTGTTCCTCTCATGCACAGCTGCTTATCAAACGCTGTTCAGACCAGACTGTCTGAACTCCAAGTACTAGAGGAGCTGTCCCTAGCAAAGAGCCTGCAGCCTCCAGAGCCAGCTTCTGTCCTTCTATCCACTCCCTGTACCCCAGCACTGCACAGTGTCATCAGGCCCTCCTCCGTTGCCCACCATCCAGCACGCAGCAAGGGTCACTGTGCTTGCTGGAATGACTACAGCTTGCAAAGCCAAGTAACTTACTTGTTACTTTTGTGTTTTGTTTTCAGCCTCCCAAGCAAGTTTGTCCAAATATCATATGCACAGAGGCCGTTGAAAATGGGCTGATCCCATCTTTACAAATTTCTCTGTACAGCTTCAGATCTCAAAAGGACGAAGCTGTACAGTCTTCTGTCACGCTTCTGTGACATGACTCAGAACTGTCCTCTGTCCTTGAATAGTGTCCTAAATGCTTGAATTTCTCGCGTTTTAACTCCATCCCAGCAATACTTCTTCCCACGGAGGTCCTGCCACCAGCTTTCAGAGCAAACACGTTTATTCCATTAGTTGTTCTTGTTTACACCGCAGGTGGGAGCTTAGTTGCACCGGGGTCTGCACCACCTCCAGGGAGCAGGGGCCAGCACCACACTCCAACACAACAGCACAGTTTCAAAATAATGCAATAACTGAGAGCAGATTGAGGCTGCAGGCACGAGCCTCCCATGTGTAAGCACAGCGTGCTGTGCTGGTGGATCAGCCTAGACAAGTCTTATCTGCAGATTAAACGATTCAGTGGTCCTTACCTAATAAGTGAGGAATTTATGCCTGGACCCTGACTCTGAATCTAAATTTATGCTCTGCAGGAGGAAAAGGAGTTTGTATTTGTTCAGTTCTCCTCCTGAAAAGGGAGGAATCATTTTTCTCTGCAAGTAAATCCTGGTAGCCCCTTGGGACTGAGCACAACAGTGGTTGAGTCTCATCTTTTAATTCAAAGCTGGTTAAAACAAAACAAAACAAAACAAAAACAACACTTTTTTTTTCCTACCTGATCTTTTGTCTTTTCACCACCTTCTCCTACCTACTTTGACCAGCACCAGGCCGTGGCTGCAGCTGCTGAGATGAAGAGCTCTCAGGAACCCTTTGGCAGTCCATCCTTTGCAGGTGTTGCTAGGAGGCCTCAAAGGAGCAGCCTTTTTCACCAACTGTAGCAAAATTAGAAGATGTTCAAACTTCGGAGAGGAACTGGGAAAAGTTTCATTTTTTTTACTGAGGGTGGCAGAGAGTGATGAGGGTATAGGTTACAGGATGCTTATGAGGACGGCAATGGGGGTGAATGCATGCCTGGATAGCCTCCATAGGGCTGTGAGATTACATAACACGGGCCTAAGGAGGGCTGCGTTCCCCAGCCCAGGCAGCACACAACAAAAAAGATTTCCCTCTAAAGGAATCACAGTGTGACCAAGCCAAAAAATTATTTGACTCGTGTGGAGTCAGTGCAGTGGGACGACCTGAGGGATGATGGCATAGCAGAGCGATGACTCGACTTACAGGGCAGAGATCTCCACCCTGCAAGGGGGGCACCCACTGAGAAAAAGCCAGAGAACACATGGGGAGAACAGGCATGCGATGTGCAGCTGTGCACAGCTCCCCTCTGCTTTGGCCAAGGGGTCATGGGTAGCCGGACTGGGCAGCAAGATGTCCCCGCTGCAGAGTGCTCAGTGGCCAATGCACCCTCCCTTTCAACACCCCCAAACTCCTTCCCCTCCTCGTGAAAGCCTTGAAGCCCCTTGTTCTCTGTCCTGATCCCTGGAATTCTTTCTCCTTATAAGCTGCTTTAAGTTCCTGAAGTTCTTTAGGGTCTATTGAGGTCAGAAGGAAAATTGGCTGGAGGCGGGGACAAGTCCCATTTAATAAGACCGTAACTCCCAGCTGATCTGAATAGTCAAAATTAAAAAGTGCTAATCTGCTGGAAGTTTGGGTTGAAATGCAGGCCAGTGTCACTCTGCCATTCCAAGTTTAACCTGACACACAGCTGCTGCTTTGGAAGTCAGGGATTTTTTCTTTCTTTTGTGCTCTCTATATTGATAACTTTACTGCTTCTACCACTGTTTCCTAAAAGTATTTGTGATCTGTGACTGAAAAGCACCAAGTGCTGGGTGCTGTGACCGCAGTTATTACGAGGAACCCCAGCTGAGTGTGGGTGATTTCTTATATGCCGTTTAGGATGACTCTTATTAAGAAACACTTTTTCCTCTGGCCAACAGCAAGCATGGCCCAGCGGCACACAGCAGATCCTGCTCCCCCCTGCCTGGCAGCAGCTGACTGGGGTGGCCACCCACACTTCTGTCCAGCATGCGACCGTCATCCCTGAGTCCATGGCAGGCACCCAGCCACTGGCAGACTGGAGGTAAATCCGTGGCACGTGGAGAACGTGTGTATGTGCTCACAGGACAGCCAGCACATGTGTGATGATGGCCTTTGGGCTGGGACACCGGCGCGTAAGCTGGAGTTGAGGGCATGAGGGTTGTCTCTGAGAGTGGAGATAGAGCAGCTTGTTTATTATCATGGAGCACTAGCAGGTATCCCATGGGCACCAAGAGTGTGAAACGAAACTAAATTCTCCCCCAGGCTGCTCTAGCAGAAAGCTGAGCAGTCTGCTCCCCTCAGTCCTGCTGTCTTCTCCAGCCTTCCCATGCTCCTCAAGGTCTCTGCCAGAAGCCCATACAGGGAGTCACCCACCCTGGATCTTTGTGATCTTTTGCTTGGACTTCAGGGCTTCCTCTGGTGGTCATTAGTGCTGGAGCGGGCCTAGGAAGCCACCAGTGATGGAGAAGGCCGTTGGCTATGGCCTCACAAGGCTGTGAAGCAGGAGGGAAAGGCAGGGGGCTGCAGCTTCTACCCCCGGCACCCTGCAGCAGATTGTGTCTCCCTGTCTGAGAGCTACGGGAAGCTTCTCTGTCCACTGTCCCCCAAGCCCAGCACCATGCCCACTTCCTTGCGGGGCAAACACTCCTTCCTGGGGAAAACCATGGCACCGAAGAGCCCCAAGGGTGGGACCTCAGTGCAGGTGGTGGGAAGCCAACAAGAAAGCCTGCTGGGGAGCCGCCGGCCGCATTTTAAACGTGTCCCTGTCTCCCCCCTTTGCAGAAACACCCACGCTCACGGCAGCCATTATAATCCCATCATGCAGCAGCCCGCGCTGTTAGCTAGCCATGTGACTCTCCCCGCAGCCCAGCCTGTCAATGTGGGCGTCGCTCACGTCATGCGCCAGCCGCCCGCCGCCACCACCTCCACCAGGAAGAGTAAGCAGCACCAGTCGGCGCCTCGGTGAGTGAGCCTGGACACGCCGCTGGCCGTGCTGGGCAGCTGGAAGCCGTGCCCGCGTTGTTCAGGCAGGACCGAAATGCAGGCGTGCTGATAGGAGTGGGGTTTTCAGAAGCCTATGGGGCAAAATAAAGCTTGTTCCATTGCCAGTGAGTTTTTGTGAGTGGACTGTCTGCTGCTTCACTAAGGGGCAGTTGGGTGTGTTTTATACTCAGCAAACACCACTTGGCATGGTGGGGATGCAGGACAGGAGGTTCAGCCCTGCTCGCACAGGTCGTTATGCTGCTGTGATTGCCTGAGGCCTTGCAGTCACCAAAAAATGTAAAATACAGCTGTGTTTTCAGGTCAGTGTGGCACAGTGCCCGCTTTCCAAACCTCTTCTACCCACATGATCTCAAAGCACTCCTGAGGTGCAGCATCTGCATGTCCGTGGGGCAGTGCACCTTCAGGACCAGGTACCTGATGTTCGTGTGTAAGACCTGCCCTTTCAGAAGCAGCTGAATGATAACCACAAAATCACAGGGCTTGGAAGGGACCTCTGGAGTTCATCTAGTCCAACTCCCTGCTAATGCAGAGGGTTCCCCAGAGTAGGTTACACAGGAAAGTGTCCAGGCAGGTTTTGAATATCTCCAGAGAAGGAGACTGCACCACCTCTCTGGGCAGCCTGTTCCAAATCTGTTTGATGCACTGCAGAGCAGAGGACTGAGGTCCCTGTGGCCACTTTCATGCTCTCTAGCTCCTAACACATGTGGTTGGAGCTTATCTATGACAGTGCACAGCAGCAACAGATTCCCACATTGACCTTTTCCTGATCATGGCAGCATCAAACAGGGAGCATTTTATAACGGCACCTCATGCAGGAGTGGTCCTTAGGTGCTGGGATCTATCACACGTAGGTAGGAGCATTCGGCTCTGCAAGAAGGAAGTTGGGGTGTTCCTTCATGTTGTGTGGTGCAAATAAAATGGTGGGATGACTGTGGTGCCTGTCACAGCCCTGTGGTCCTGCCTACAGGACAAGGCTGCTGAAGATGTATGTGCAGCTGTTCTGGGAAAGTCCTCTGGGCTGTGAGAATAGCACCTCTACTGAGCTACATTTATTATTATTTTTTAAGGAAAAAAAAAGCAAAAACCAACAAAAAGTGCAGAGAAGAGAACTAAAATGGGTCACTACTTATGCAGTGGTGAAAACAGAGAAGCTTGTGGTTTTCCTGGGTGACTGGACTCGGGCCAGAGGAGCTCGGAGTTCACAACCAATTTTTCTCTAGTTAAGAGGCCACTATTTAAATCGTTCGCATTTATCTGCTCTCTAATGTTGCATTTACTTTGGGTGAGATCCAGCTGTCTTAGTCCATTCGCAATGTAGAGCAGAGGCAGCTCTGTCCCCAGCAAGCCAGTAAAAGAGCGCCTGTTGCAACAAGCATGCCTGCGCAGGGCCTCCCCTCTCCCACCCCTCTGCAGGAGCAGGGTGCCTGTGTCTGGGAGGAATTGGACACTTGCAGAGCAACGGCTTTCTAGGGCTGTACATTGTCATTAATTGTGATGCTTTTGTAGCCAAATGAGGAACGTGCTCCTTTGGAAAGAAGGGTACTCCATGCTGCTCATTGGTATTCAGAAAGCACTGCAAATGCTACTGTGCAGTCATTTGTTATGCAAAAGACCCTGTGTAAGTTGGTATAGCGTGATATGTCCATAATGACTTCCTTTTGACAGATGCCACCTATTCCTTTTGTTAGCTTTTAGGCCACACTGAAAACGCAACCCACATCCCACTACAGAACAAAGCGAGAACTTTGGGGTTTTTTCCTTCTTTTTTTTCTTTTTTTTTTTTGGAATCTGCAAATGCTCTGCAATGAGCAGAATAAAGACAAGTTTTTAAAAAATAAAAGAAATTAACGGAGTGGGCTTCAGTCAGTAAATACATCTGCAGACCCGTGCCGCACTGTTTTCTGTGCTGAGATCTCCAATGCAGTGAGCTGCTTACCACATTCAGGCAGGGAAGATGAAGTAGGAAGACGGGGAAAAAAAACCAAGAAGATGGGGAAAAAACGAGGGCTTGAGCATTGTTTTCAATGCGTAACAAAAAGATCGTTCTTTTCTTTCTGCTTGATGTGTGCTGTATTTGCATCCTCACATGGGAATGACATGAAACTTGAGTGTATGCCTTCCCATCTGGGTACTCTGATACACAGGACTTCTAGAGGATGAAGCATTGGGCAGGAAACGTTAATTGAAAACGTTCTTAAATGGCAAATTAAATTAATTAAATAATTAAAGTGAAGCAGTTCTCCTGATAAGTGATCACTGTTTTCCACAATAAATTCTAATTTTACCTTTAGCTTTTTTTCTGGACAGAAAAAAAACCCACAAACTGGTCGTGATGCATGCAGGCAGTTCACCAGGTATGAGAGAAAGGGATTATCCTTTGGGTTCTTTCTCCTCGTGTGACAGCCATGCGACGCCTGCCTGTGTTTTGTATGTCTGGGCTGTGTGACTGGCCTCTACTTCCCAGCCTAAACTATAGCCGGGGAGTCCTGGGAGGCAGCATTTCTTATCTGGAAATTTATGTGGAAAACAAAATTGAGGTTTTTTACTAAAAGGAAGTACTTTTCAGCCAATTATGAGAATAAGTCATGTGAGGGACTCTGACCTTTGAAAAGGTGACCATGCCAGTGTTGCAGTTTTCCCAGACTCCACAAGTCAGCTTGAGAGAATGAGAGGCTGGGAGTCAAAAGCCATGGCAACTGAGCAAGCTGAGATTTAACCAACTAACGGCCTTTCCCATTTCCAGAAATGCATCCACCTACGAAGTTTCGTCCTCTCAGTCCATCAGCTCGCCTCAGCGGTCGAAACGGGTGAAGGAAAACACGCCTCCTCGCTGTGCCATGGTGCACAACAGCCCTGCCTGCAGCACTGCCGTCACCTGTGGCTGGGGTGACATGGCCACCAGCACCACGCGGGAGCGGCAGCGGCAGCCAATAATCATTCCCGACACCCCTAGCCCCGCAGTGAGCGTCATCACTATCAGCAGCGACACTGATGAAGAGGAGGAGCAGAAGCATGCACCCACCAGGTGAGCGGCAGCTCTGCTCTTCTCTCTTTGGGTGAGGAAAAGAGACAGAGGAGTGCTGTAGCATCCCAGGAGTTCTGGTTGGGTCTTGGCACCTGGGTCATCTTTAGCTTGGGAGGAAAGGTGGTGGAGAAGCCAAGGTTCTAGCAGAGGACTTTGCAGACCTAGCTGACGTTCCCTGTCACTCTGTATGTTTGCCATGGACTTTAGAGAAGTGTCATAGTCTCTTTGTGCCATAGTTTCTCGTCTGTAAGAGGAAATAATCGTTTTCTCTATTTTGAAGGACTGTTCAAAGGAGCTTTTAGAAGATCTATGATAATGAGCCCTTTAAGTCATATGGCTATTCAAAACAAAGACAGTAAGAGAGGTTTGGAAGGAAAGCAGCTTGAAACGGCCTTTTCTCTTTGTGAGTAATCCAAGTAGAGCATTAAATGATACCTTCCATACCTCGTATTTTCCATGTAAGGGACATGAAAACAGTTAAGGTTTGTGTTTTAAATGCTCCATAAGAGTAAATGCATTTGTACGAGGGTTGCTCCGCTCTGATTGTGTTTCCAAAACATCCCAGGACCATTGTCATAGAAGTGGCAGAAATTGATGGCTTTTTGACTGGCTGCAGAGAGGCATAGATGAGGCTATAAAGACTACGGTGACAGAGTTTGCTCCTCAGGGAGTTATTTCACCCAAATAAACAGTGCAGCACAGGGCAGCTGCCACTGCTGATCATCCACTGTGGATGAGAGAGGACTGCATTTTCCAGTAGTGTCTTTTCAGCACCTTTGATCACATGCAGGCACTCTAGGTTCCCCATCTGATGCCAGTCAGAGGATATCACTCTGTTTTATAAGTTGCAGAGAAGTAGCTGTGCAAACAGCTGAATAATCATGCCATCTTTATGCTGGTAACTGAGCTGGGAGTTTTTTAACCTTCTCCCTCAAGTACTGCCAGGAGAGAGTTATTATTATTTCTTACTTAGGACATGCTCCATGGCAGATTTTACTTTAATCATTGGAGATAGATATCTGTATCTCTGCATCTCTGTGCTGCAGTGATAAGTGGAATGCTGCAGATGTGCACAGAACAGATGAGATGCATTTGGCCTCAAGGAGCTAAGAATCTGTAAAGCCATTCCGTTCAGGTGTCTAGAGCCGCAGTTTCATCCTGCCTCTCATCAGCCACCTCTGCTTTCCTTTTCCCTTTCCCTTACCAGTGAGCTCCACTAGGCAGAGATTGCTCAATGCGTCTCAAATTTAAGCTCACTGTTAATTAAATAATTATCATGGGGAGTTGATCACAAGACAGCATCACATATTTCACCTTAAAAAAAAAATTCCTCAGTTTGGTAGAAGGAAGTATACTTTTGGAAGGGGTTAGATAGAGCTCAGAGTGGAA
Source organism: Aquila spilogaster (assembly GCA_024606505.1). NCBI lineage: Eukaryota > Metazoa > Chordata > Aves > Accipitriformes > Accipitridae > Aquila > Aquila spilogaster. Next base: position 29,369 of record JANHGO010000911.1, read on the forward strand.
ATCAGGACTGGAAATAAGGGAGTCGCCTAAATAAGGAATCCCCTTTTCTAGAACTCTTACAGGAAAAGAACAAGATAAAAGAATTGCTGAAAACTAAGGCTGTGAAGCTCGGCTATAAGAAGGCAGATATCTGTCTCAAGAATTAGGGAAGCTATTTGCAACATCATGGTGCTGTGGTCCCAGGCTTTGAGAGATCATGTACAAGTACTTATATTTTTACCACCTGGGTATCATCTTGAACCTGGAGTGAGGTGGAAGGAAGAGCTACGATCCTGTGGCCACCTAGACCTACATTTGTCTCTTACACCTCAACTTGGCTGCCATTTGATCAGTTGCTTCACTCAGCACCTCTCCTGGGAGAGAGGCAGAACAAAGTTCTGGAGAACATTTGGAAATCAAGTTGGGAGTGTTGGGTATTTAAATGTTTGGCCAAGTTTTGGTAGGGGGCTAGGAAAGTGGTCCTGGGAGCCAACCTTATATAAACAGACTGGCTTTTGTATGATTAAATCATATTCAGGACACGTTCCTGCCTAGGATGAGATTCCTGGCTATTTTTTGTATCCATATGGCACACCTGTGCAGAGTGCCAAAACTACAGCATTCCTGGAAGGCCAAAGCTAAAGAGCTATATTTAATCCCTATGCAGTCTAGAGACATTTTGCATGGACATGGGTAATTGAAGAGTCAGTACGGTTGTCTCTGCAGATATAACCAGAGCAAGTGGAGAATTAGAGGCAGAGACATAAACAAAAAACAGCATGTCCACAATGAGGATTTTGGGTTAAAGTCTCAGGGAGAGTGAAATCAACTTGCTCAGAGCCTTTAGACATGGGTAGATCCAAGATCAGATTCTCAACCAGAGTAAAAGTGACTCACTTTCAATCAGGAAGGTTGTGTCAGTGCTTAATGGCAATAAACTTTGCCCCTGCCAAAGATGAGTTTGTTTGTTCGCTTTTTTCCACTGAAAGCATATCATTTAGGAAAGCACCTCCTAGTTTTCTTACCTGTTTGTTGCTTACAAGAAAATGGGAGTAACAGTGAGGTACATGCCTTATGGTAATAGGTGCCCAAACGTTCAGGATCTGCAACTGAGTCTAAAATGAAACTGTGCAAAGAATGTGTTGTCTCACTCATATTTATGCAAATATTATGCTCTTGGGCAATAGCTGTGGTATGGGGGTGAAAAGTAAGGAATAACTTGAAACCTGCTCTGAGTGACAGCCTGACAATATTATCTTTACTGGTTTAGGGTAGAGAAATAATATTGTGGTTGATCAGTCACAGTTAACAGCCCGATCCCATCTTGTTGATAGCAGTGGTATCTTTGCATTGACTTCACTGAAGTTGGATCCACTCCTGAATTTGCTGCAGCAGTTCCTTCTCTTATTTCCTGTGGGGTCACAAATTTCTCTTTGACCCACAAGTCTAAAATGTTTGCTTTACTGATTGCTTAGTGAAGAGAGGTTAAAGCTGCTTGTGGCTGTGAGAAGTAGGAGATCGTTCAACGATGTGAGAGTTTGTAAGTCTTCAGTTTAAAAAAGATGGGTAATGCTGATAAAACATGATCCTGCTGTAGCGGTTTGGATTTTGTCTGACGGAAAAGCCTTTCTGTATTACCAGAGTAATACCAGAGAGCTTTTCTAGTACAGGAGAAGCAACTTCTTCTATTGTCAAAAGAAAAATGTGAAGAATTCTGTGTGATACGGGCAGAATTTTCCTTTACCCAATGAAAAACACAGATGTTCGCGTAGAGTGTTTCAGCAATAGCAGACGGCAGAGCAGGCAGGCTGGCATTTTACTCATTCTTTGCTCACCTGTATTTTGCACTGGTGATGAGTGTAGTTTGTTGTAATCTTCTTAAAATCAATAGTCATCTGAAAATGTTGCGGTTCCGTTGTTTGAAGGTGCTGAGGAGGTGGTGCAAGATGGGCTCCGGGGGACCTGCTCAGTGGAGCCTTGTCAGAGGGGGCCATCTACTGGGCCCTGTCCCTGTGCCCAGGCAGAAATTACTGGGGAGAGACCTCGGGTATAGTTCCACGGGAACCGTCCTCATTGATGTGGTCAAAGATATTCAGGGTCAAATTCCTGGTTAAAAAAATCAGTTTGTCAAAACCAAGGCATTTTGCAGGATATACTGAGGTGTTCCATTGTTTTGTTGGTTGGGTTTTTTTTGCAATATCCCCAGCACAGTGAAATCTAAGGGAGCTTCAAAACTGCAAAAAGTTTTGACTGTTTTTTAAAGGGGAAGAAAGCGTCAGGGCATTAACTAATTGAGAATAAGACTTCTGGTTTCTGGTTTCCCGGATTATTTTTTTTTCCTTCTTTCAAAGTGGAGCAAATAGGAAAAAAAATGGAAGTAGACAAAATGGAAAGGGAATATTTTGACTGAATGAAACTATTTTTACCTAGTTTATACCCAAAAGAGACAGGAGAGCCTCTCGCTTCTCTGCTGTTCACTCTGCTGCTGGTATTATAAATAACATCTCTTCAGCTTGCCTTTCCATCACAGTAATCAGTGTCTTCCCAGGCTAGAAAGCTGACCGAAGCTATCGTGTAGGCAGACCTGGTACCAGCCTCACTGGCCATCTTCACTGCCACAGAATTCTTGCAGGGTTGTTGTTTCTCCTTAAGATGGCAAACTAAACAACAAAGTCTCTGTGTGAGTCTTATAACTGAGCGGGAGCTGATGTGAGTTGTTATTTGCCTTATTTCCATTATTGCAGTGGTGGTAGAGTGTACTTCAGAGGGCATTCGTTCCCCTTACACACAGAAATTGCTGGCAGGCACAATCCAGGTGTTTTTGCCAACTTGCTGATGTGTGTGTGAGGGTCAAAATACCGCTTGGAGTTCACTGTTGACATCTAGCCTATTGTGGCTATGTTATGCTGTGCATGATAATGGACTGACTCTGCATAGCAATACGTTGACTAACCACAATCATCTGGTAAAAAGATTACTGCCTTCCATCTCCAGAAGACACACCAACATGCAGCTAATACCTAAAATAACAGAGATAGACAGTAGCACTCTCAACAAACCACCAGCAGCAGGACCTTTACAACCTGCTAAGCAATTCAGTTTATTTGACATAAATAGCTACAGCATGTAGCTATTTACCCTAATGAAATGGCCTTGCTGTAGTACTAGATAAATACTTCATACCATCACGAAGAAAGTGAGAGCAGATTAACAGGTCAGGAAAGAGGTTGAGCTTCACAGAGAGGGGTATGTTCTCAACACTGAGCTATGCATGGCATAAGATCTCGATGTGAAGAGAGAGATTGCAGTGGTGGTGTGAGTTTTTGTTGGCTGACTCTATACTTTCTTAGAATAGAGGGATTATTCTGGAGCAACAAACTCAAAAGTTTCGTATTATAAAGTGGTCAGAGAACTGGAACAAAATCTGTGTGATGAAAAGCTAATGCACTGTGCTGTGCTTGCATACACAAGGTGGGACAGCCACCTTCTTTCCCCAAAAAAGAAGGCCATCTTAGTGACCTCTGCTGCTGTAGCTTCAGCCATCCTGAAGGGCTTGCAACTCTGTGTGTGAAATACACGCTGAAGACTGCCCCTCCTATACTCCATTTGTTTTTTTTCTGGGATTCTGGTGGAACTCGAGATTTTCAGGGAAAAAAGATCCTGTTTGTGTAATGCTGTCACATACCAAGCTTTTGAGCCGGGCCTTCAACAAGTAGAAATCATCTCCTCTTAACTTGCAACAGCTGCTGTTGTCCATGTCCTTCATTGCTTAGACATGTCCATGTAGCTTTAGCACCTAATTCAGCATCTTCTTTTCCTTGATTTCCTCTCACATTTCATTCTCAGAATCTGCCTTTGGCACCTTTCCATTAACAGGATCTTGGATGCCCACCTTCATTCCTGGCTCTGTGCCTGTGCACGAAGCATCTTCTCTTTCCTCTGTCAGGTTTTTCTTTGAAACCCTACCTTACCATGAGGAATAAGGATCCACGTCTTGTGAGTGCACTGTGCACTCACAAAGGGTGATATACACTAGAGAGCTGTCTCTGAGGGTTGCTTCTGCTTTGTGTTGAAGGTGTTTTCCTGCTCTGTGTCTGCACATTCAATGAACATGGATCGCTTCGTGTCCAAGTTTGAGCTCAAGCCCTTCAGGACTGAGTGGGAATGGGCTGCTACTTGTGAACTAATAAGCTTACAAATCAATGCTTATTTTTCCAGCTTCTGAAAGGGAGGACGCAGCTCCTGCCACTAAGGGTTAAAAAGCCTTCACAACTTATTGCTTTTCAGTCTGTGTAGATGGATCTGATGCCACTTTGGTAATCTTTCCCCCTCTCCCTCTTCTGGAAAATTAAAATACACCTACCCACACAAAGCAGGCAGGCACACAAGCTGACCAGGAACACGCGCTGACTCTCAGTGCTACTAAATCATGTATGCTGCCGCTACTGTGCTTGCAGGAGGGAAAGCAATTACCAGGGTTGGAGAGAGCTTAATAGGAAGGGGGCAAGACTTCTACTAGTATTTTTCTGTGTAAGCACAAACATCCCCAAAAGCTGTAGCTGAGTTATAGGAATACAGTAAGCTTGCTGAGTAGGCAAGTGCTGTGTCAACAGGTAAAAGCTCTCAGCCCTGATAGTTTGTGAGCAGGGAAGGCTGTACATCAGCCTGGACCCCACACAGATAACTTCTGCATTTCTGCAAGGTGGGGAGAGGAGCTGAGTCTTCAGAGGGAGCAAAGGAGTGCGGTTGTCGGTTAGCAAGGATTTGAGAAGGGGGAATGCTAGCTCTTCTGGGCTGAATTTTCAAAAGCCCTGTTTCAGCTTAATGTGTACCTTTAAGCCTGTGAATCAACTTATTTTCAGCATGAGCTGGGCCTTTGATGCTTTTGAAATTCCCACCCTTAATCTGTCAGGCAGGCTGTGGTACAGCAGGTGCCTAACTCCAAGCGTGTGAATAGTCCCGACTGACTTCTCTGCATTCTCTAACATTAACTGCAGTTGCTTCCTTTCCTAAAGAAAAGAAATCCGACTGCTTTCAATGGAACTCCTCTTGCACTTGAAATGATGCAGCCTGCTGAATCAAATGGCTAATCACTTTGGCCCTAATCCTGCAAATATTTACCCATGTGCTTTAGCTCCATTACCGGGAATAGTCTAGCTGACTTCAGTGGAATGACACATATTAGTTGTGCTAAGCACTTGCATAAGTTCTGGCAGGACCATAGCTCGGGTTCTTCTCAGGTTTTCATCCATGAAATGAGCTTAATATCCTGCTAAAGGCCCTTTCTCTTGAAAGGTTTGGGTTTGGGGTCACTTGTTTAACCAAAGATTTTCTTCTTGTAACCAAGGAGCTATAATATTTTGAAGGAGAAGACTCCTCATGGCGCCTACTTTGGCAAACCTTCAGTCAAGTTGGTGAAAAATATGCCCATTCTAAAACAATAAATATCACAGATTTCACAGAAAAAAGCACTTCCAGTTCTACATCTCAGCCTTTCCCATGTCAAGTATCAGCTGAGAGCAGCTATTTCCAGTTCAGTAGCTCAGCCCCTTTTGTAAGGAAGGGACTGTAAAAGAATAGCTAGACCTTATCAGTTGTCAGAAAACTCTTCAATGACTTGATTTTTCTTTATAAAATGCAATAACTGTCAGAGGTAGAGAATATATCTCTCTTCCCAACTGGCAGACAAGGGTAGCTGCAAAGGGCAAGCGGTGTGGATACTCATAAATGTATGATTACAGGCATTTCGGCTGAAGGAGAGAGGAATATTGATGCAATATTAGTCATTTTTATTGGCTTAATATTCTTCTTTTGTAGCACCATATCCAAACTGCTATATCTTTCTTTGCATAAAGTAGTTATCCATCTAAGATGGCTTGTTGCTCTTTTCATTCCTAATCCAGCACTCTTCAGCTCCTTAAGGAATGCCAGAGTACAAGGGTTCGCTGTCATCTACTTTATCCATCTGAAAGGTCCCAGCCCTGCAAGCACTGCTTTCAGCTTTAAGATTGTAGGGCAACAACTTCCCCTCCTTCTCTGCCTACCCTGTTTTAAGTGTCAGTGCCTTAGGATAGCCGGGATATTTTTCACAGTGCCTAGAACAGCATGGTTTTGTGACCTCTTTGAGCCATGCCAGGGCCGTGTTGATAGCTCAGGAGAAGTTCGTGTGATGGTAACTTGTTTGTGAATGCAGCACTCCAAGGCATTCTTTAATGGAAAAGGTAGCTGATGGTTACAAGTCCTGGTGAGCTGCAGTTTGTGAATGCTGTTGGAGAGGCTTTGGGAGAGCTGGAGGGAACCCACCATTGATCCTTCAGCACTGTAAAAAACAAATCAGGCAAAGAATGTCCTTGAAAGGAAACTGCTTTCAGTATATGCTCCGCCTTTTCCTGGATAAGAAGTGACGCTGAGACTAGAGAACAATTGGCCCCATCACAGGCTGAGACCAGATTAATCAGCTCTGACCTGCACTGGCCCAGCCAGAGTGAGAGAACAGAGACGAGACTCAATGGGAAAAGGATCTCTCTCTTTGTAAAATGTGCACTCAAGAAGTTAAGAGTTGGTTTCCTTTTTCTCCATGGCATTTCTGTTTCTGTTGGGGCTGTTTTCACCATTAAGCCTAATTACTTAGCTTTTTATGTGCTATCCATTTCTTTTCATCATTTTAAAAACTTCAGTTGCCATAACGACATAATGCAATCAGTGAAACATAGCAGCTATTTTCTGTAGTCAAGGTCTGTGCACTGTCAAGGATGTGAGCCATTTAAGCAAATCTTCGCTATCCCCCTTCCTCCCTCCTCTTTTTTACTCTCTCTTTCTCTCCCTAAACAAGCTCATAACAGGAAGGAGAAACCATCAGGAGTAATTAGACACAATAGCAGAGCAAATCCCAATCGTACTCGTGCGGTCTACTATAATGAACTTCTAGCACTAATCTTGGAAGTGTTGATGTTCCTTTTTAATCACTTTTTTGATGTCATAGATAGATTAGCTACAGCAGGACCTTGATAATCCATGTGAGAGCCAAGAGACTCAGTGCTTATTCAGAAAAGGAAAGGAAGACGAAAAGCTTCTATATGGCGACACATACTTTGTTTTTTCTTCATTCATTCCTCAGTTTCAAATTCTTCTTGAAAATATATGCCCACTGTAACATATTAGTAAATAGAGAAGAGTGTATTTTGTAGATTCATGAGATATAATCATGAAAATTCGTAACATCTATTATTAAATCATTGCTGGAAGGCTGGGAGGAACCACCACATTTTTGTGTGGGTGGTGAGACTTGCAACAAAGCATAGTATGACTGCTGGGTCTCTGCTGCACACGTATATAAAAAGCAGTCCAAAAATAAATCTGGCAGTCTGATTCAGTGCTATTCTAAGCAGCGTGAATATAAGATCTATCCACAATGTCTTACTCACTCCTTGACCTCCACAAAGGCTTCCCTAGAATAGTAATGAGTGAGTTTTGAAGCCTGGGGTTTGGCATAAGCAGCCTCCGACTGGTGAAGGACTGCAGGGTGTGCTTTGCCTTCATAGAGTTTGCCTGCCGTGGGCAGGGTCTTCTGGTGGCTTCCAAGTCGGTAGTTCCCCATTCACCGTTTCCATTTGTGTGCTTGTGTTTCAGCACCTTGTCCAAGCAAAGGAAGAACGTCATCAGCTGTGTCACTGTGCATGATTCCCCCTACTCCGATTCCTCCAGCAACAACAGCCCTTACGCCGTGCAACATCGTGCAGGACAGAATAACGGGAACACGTACGACACCAAAGGGGTCCCAGAGACTCACTGCAGTGGGAACCCCCGAACGATCATCGTGCCACCACTGAAAACCCAGGCCAGTGAGGTGTTGGT
>JANHGO010000912.1:0-37192 GCA_024606505.1 Aquila spilogaster
ATGGCTTTTCAACAGCAATAATCACCCATAGATTGTACTGTCCTCGTTTTCTCGGCTCAAAATTAATCTCAGCTTTTCTTTAGCTCTATAAAATCTATCTATAAAATGAGAATTATTTTCACCTGTAAAAAAACCTAACCCTAAAGCAATATACTTGTGGGTATACGTGACAATATTGTTAAACTGCAGCTGTCTCAAAGACAGCTTTGAGACTAACTTACGACATCAGCAAAAGATAAGTTAATAAGTGCTCAAGATACACTACTGAACTATTTATTAAAGCAATACAAATGGGAGTTTAATCTAAATTATTTCATAGAATTATATAATCATTTAGTTGGAATAGACCTTTAAGATCACTGAGTCCAACCGTTAACCTAACACTGCCAAGTCCACCACTAAACCATATCCCTTAGCGCCACATCTACACATCTGTTAAATACCTCCAGGGATGGTGACTCAACCACTTCCCTGGGCAGCCTGTTCCAACACCTCACAACCCTTTCAGTAAAGAAATTTTTCCTAATATCCAACCTAAACCTCCCCTGGCACAACTTGTGGTCATTTCTTCTTGTCCTATCACTTACTACTGGGGAAAAAGAGACCGACACCCACCTCACTACAACCTCCTTTCAGGTAGTTGTAGAAAGCGATAAGGCCTCCCCTCAGCCACCTTTTCTCCAGACTGAACAACCCCAGTTCCCTCAGCCGCTCCTCATAAGACTTGTGCTGTAGACCCTTTACCAGCTTCCTTGGCCTTCTCTGGACACGCTCCAGCACCTCAGTAGTGAAGGGCCCAAAACTGAACACAGGATTCGAGGTGCAGCCTCACCAGTGCTGAGTACAGTGGGACAATCAACTCCCTGCTCCTGCTGGCCACAGCATTTCTGATACAAGCCAGGATGTTATTGGCCTTCTTGGCCACCTGGGCACACTTGTATTCAGCCAGCTGTCAACCAACACCCCCAGGCCCTTTTCCACCAGACAGCTTTCAGCCACTCTTCCCCAAGCCTGTAGCATTGAATGGGGTTACTGTGACCCAAGTGCAGGACCCGGTACTTAGCCTTGTTGAATTTGTAGTGCAACATTATAGCTTGATATAGACTAAAGCTTCAGGTAAATGGGTTATAATTAAAATTTTTCTTCTGTAACCATGTTTTAAAAAGAGAAGAAGCCACCACTTGAACCAAAAATCAAGTCTTGAAATTTGCCAACTTAGAAAGTAGTAAGAAGAATCATGGGCAAGGGTCCTGACAGAGTAAAGACTGAGAGAAGGCAAGTCTGAAATCACTTTCTGTAGCTGAGACTACTTCTTCAGTTTTTTTGGTTTTTTTTTTAAGTTATCCACAGTCTGAAATATGCCTGTCTCTTCCTCCCCCACTCCCCAATATGTAGTTTTCATGCCCACAGACTGAAAATAACATGCCACTTATATACTGCTTTGTGTTCTTCTAAGCAGTGAGTTCAACCATCCACCATGAAAGAAAGTCAGTCTACAGTTTTGCATATCTTTCTGTTTTCAGGTTAGTTTAGCCATTTTTGCAGTTGTGTTTTAACCCCAGTAGACAGCTAAACCCCACACAGTTGCTCGCTCAGTCCCCCTGCCCCCAGTCAGATGGGGGGAAGAGAACCAGAAGGGTAAAAGTGAGAAAACCCGTGGGCTGAGATAAAGGCAGTTTAACAGCTCAGACAAAAGCTGCACAAAAAAGCAAAGAAAAAATGAGGGATTCATTCACTACTTCACATCGGCAGGCAGGTGTTTAGCTGTTCCCAGGAAAGCAGGGCTCCATCATGCACAACAGTCACTTGGGAAGACAAATGCTGTAACTCCCAACAAAAATTAGCTTTTGTTAACCAAAACAAACATTTTCATTTATCTTTACAGGTACTTCCCATGAATTTCATTAACCATCTATCTGTGAAGAGTCCTTTAGCAGTAATGTACAATTTTAATCACATATTTAACAGTGACATTCTTTGGCACAGATACTGGTCTTAACAAGATCGTTATAAACATGCAGGAAATGATGTTTAACTAGAAATAATCACATTATCTTTCTTCATGAAAAGAAAGAATAAAAGGTCTGGTGGAGAATTTTGAAGGCTATTCATCTTCATTCTGAAAGTTCTAAATATGTCACTGAAGTCTTAATTCCACTCCTGCCATGAATGGCAACTAACACCAAAGAGAAAAAATTATATTGGAGAGAGGAAAAAAAAATTATAATCCATCTGTTCAGAATTTACCTTGTTAAGTATTGAAGGCACCTGGCAGAGAGTCCAGATAGTAGAGCATGAAAGACAGCATGCTCCTAAGACAGGGAAAGTGCTGAAGATCAACCATTAAAAAGACCAGAGTCAGATTTTACACACAGTTATCTGGGACAAGAAAGGACTGAAGAAAGGACAGATTAAAAGTCCTTAGAGAAACACAGGAAATAAATATTGTTTGTTCACAGTAGTAGGAAAAATATAGACATTGCTAAGAGCCCTCTTGGACAGACATTCCTAACTTCACTCAGTGAAAAAGGAGAATGGGAGACATGGGAGGAGGTTAATCTACAGGATTATAAATTGAGAGAAAAATCTGTACTTTTTAAAATTTTAATTACTATTAAATTTGATTTGTACATCTCTGATGATTTGGAAGGCATTTTCAACAGTTAAAGCAGGGATAAATGGCAACCTGGCCCCTCTAGTTACTTTTACTACCATAACTCCTACACAGCAGAGGCTTTTCCTTTCCCCCTACCCCATCCTCAGGTTCAGGATTTAGATCAAATGAGCTACTTTACCTCTTTGACACACAGCCAATATCCTAAATTGCAGGTAAAGACCCAGTTCAGCTTCCTGCCCTTCAGGTACATCAGTTTAGTTTGAGTCTAGCAATGACTTTTTATCTGGCTGTCACCATTAAATGACAGTACATCCTGCCACTTTCAGAGAGCATCCCAGCTTAAACTGCATAACACAGGGGGCTTTTAACCATGGGTGTGTCTACTGGGCTGTGCTCTGTTCACCTTACCATCCGTGGCCTCTGATTCTGTTTAAAAGCCCCACAACTCTAAAACAAGATTCAGAATTACTATGAAGGGGGCTGGGACAGCAGCACATCCGGGTAGTAGTGTGTGAAACTGAGTAGGCATACAGACTTAAATGAACTCGCTATTTCTGACTTGGTGAATTCATTTGTTCATTACAATAGTTATCCAGGGTGACTGAACAAGAAAAACAAACAAACGAGCCCCCCAAACCAAAGAAATCTTTCATAGCTAACATACCTTATCTTCTCTGTCCTTCACATCCAGAAGGATTACACCAGCATGACTTTAAACCAGCACAACACAGGGGCTATTAATGTAATCAGAATTCGTACAACAGGTTTAGAGAGCTCTCTGTTCCCAGAGAGCACTTCATCACTCACCCACAGCTGTTCAAGGCTCCCTGCACCATGCACTGCAGAGGTCTGAAGAAGCTCTTCCAGCTCAGGCACACTGACAGAAAAGGATAGTCAATACCCACAGCACTTCTGCACTGCCCGGTTCGTGTCTGCAGACCTTTGCATTTATCATGGTTAAACTATAGCAATAGTACCTGACCCTTGCAAAAGACAAACTGTACATCTTCACATCTGCAGCTGGTGGTCACATCCAGAAGAATCAGATGTGCACAGTAACAAGTATATGTCTATAAATCCATCAGCAGGAGAAGCTGTACCCTGGTTTGAAGAACATCTAGGAATACCAGTACCTGAAGTAGGCACAGAGGGCCCTAGGCCACAGCTGGCACGCTGCATTTAATATCTCTCCTCTCCCAGAGAGGCAGGAAATTACAAATAATACCCTCCTTAGGTTACTCAGCACTCTAGAATGCCTTAACTCCTGGCACCTTTGCCACTGCTTACACTTCAGAAGTAAACTGAATCAGTCCAGACATCTCCTCTCTCCGGAACGGAAGACCAAAATCTGAATTAGACATCTGGCAACCATTCTTCACTCTTCCCTACGACCTTCCTAAGTCAACTCCCCTCCCCACAAAAATCCCTCTTTCATGACTCCTCCATAAGTACCCCTCACCTGGTACCAGAACCTCTCCTTTTACAGCAGCTGCTTCCAGGGGGCTCTTTGTCACAGCAGGAGCTCATTAAACTCTTCATTAACCCCAGCCAGTTTGCTGCTATCCTACCCTTCTTCTTAACGAAAGAGTCCAATGGTTTAGGAATACAACATGCAACTTTTTGCAAATCTTGCAGTATCAAACTTGATTTTTCATGTGTTCATATATGCTATTAAAAATAAGAAAAAAAAATTAATTTAACATTTCACCAGAGTGATTTAATGTTTCACCTCCTGGATAGACACTTTGTGAGCCAACAAAATAATTCTTGCAATTGCTGGAGGATTAAACTTTGTTTCCATTTCCTTAGAGGAGGTGCAGCCAGATAACATATGAAATGTAAACAGATTTTACACTCTTAACTGCCACTGAAGGGATTTAGGTATTTATATGTAGTTAAAAAGAATGTTTATCTGATGGGGAAAACTGCAGAATTTTTTAATGAAACATTTAAAATAATTTGCAAGGATACAACATGAAAAGATGTGAATTGTGTAGTACAACTTTAAACAAACAACAATCTTGCCCTGATTGTGAATGACAATGTACTAGGCAATGAAATGACACATAGACATACTTTACATCAAAAGCAATTTGGCTTCTAGAAATTCAGTTTCACATCCTTGAAAATTCCACTCTCAATTTTCCAGTTGCTGCCATAAATATATAGTTTTGATGACAGATTATCCCATTACAACTTGTAAAGGTACAAATACATTAACAATCAGAGTGTTAAGCCAGGTTTTTCTGTAGCTGTAAGTCAATTGCTTTACTATGGCCTAATATTTATATTTCTTTTCACGTAATCACCTCAGAGAAATAAACTGATATACTGCTAACTTTTTGTCACTTCTGAAATAACATTCTGGAAGTAATTAGAAATCTTTGTGATCCATCTTTCTTCAGCTTCCCTCTTTGCATGTATATATGTCTCTTTTTCTTCCTCTGGAGGAGTCTAAACAGACATGGAATCATGAAACATACAGAGACAATAGCTGTTCATAAATATTTATTAGATAATGAATTCCAGATAGTTCATGGTTATTCATAAAAAATCATACACTGAAGTGAAATAAATTATTCAGAGTTAGTTTATGGCTTCAGCATCTTGAACTAATTATTACAGGTTTGATTCCTTTTGAGTCACTCCACATAGCATCCATCATGATTAACGTGGCTGGAATGCACTGTTAGACAATCACAGAGTTCCAGAGAGTGAGAAGCAGAAAGAATAATTTTCAGTTGTTTTTTTTATCTTTAATCACTTACATTTCATTAGTTACAAACTGAAAATTCACCTACATGAGAATGGTATGAAACATTTTCCACTGTTAAATTGAAATAAGTCAAAAATATAAAAATATCGCAGGCAATTGTAGTTGTTATTTCTGCCTTCCTCTCTTTCTTAAAGGAGGATTAAATGATGTTTGGGGTTTTTTTTTATAAACATATAAGTAAAAAACACAGATGCCTAAAAACAGCTGTATTTTTCTTTCTGGAAATTACGGCTCACCAGGGAATGTCTTGTTTTTACACAGAATATAAAGTTTTTTTCTGATTACATTAAAACTCAGCTATGCTACTGTTTGGGTTTTTTTTTTCTTTTTTTTCCAAAACCTGTCAGTCATAATTTACTTCCTACATACTTATGGAAAAGCAGGTGGATTAAAAAAGGCAATAGAATCCCACATGCACTATAAATACCCACATGAAACAGTGTGACCTGAGGAAAAAAGAAATACCTCAAGTTATTAGGTCACTTTCTTTGTTTTAAATATAAAATAAATGTATTTTCTGATAAGACTTTGTGAACAGTGGTGAAAGATATATATCATAAATTGTGAATCTATTTCACCTGTTTTCTATTATGAACAATGTTATCTTCAATACAATGATTTGTCACTTCCACACGTGGCCTTTTGCTGTATACCTATTTTCACTTGTTTACCTTAGTCATGAATACTGAACTGTGACTGGCTAAAATCCTCTTCTACGACACAAAATATTTTCAGATTCAAGTTTCCTAGAAGTTATTCTTTTTGCTGGACAAAGTGTCATTTTTTTTTTTCTGACTATACTATGTGATTTGATTCAAGTTCTAATAAATTTTTCCTTGTAATCTTAAAGGACACTAGCAAAATATTTTCTTCAGTCTCCTTCAGGAACTACCACTGTCTTTTCCAGGCACTGCTTGGAAGTCTTTTATGTTCCATATTTAAAGCACACTGTCTTTTCCAGGCACTGCTTGGAAGTCTTTTATGTTCCATATTTAAAGCAATGGCTAGCTAGGATCCTTCCTTGGTTAGAGAAGTTATTTAGTTTTATATACCCTAAGGCACTCAAAGGCTTCCAAGGCGGAAGTGGGAAAGGCAAGTCATGCCACTGTGTACAAAGTGCCAAGAAATCTGTGTGAGTTCAAACCCTGCTGTCTGAATCATTGCCTTGTCTTGACTGCTTGTTGATGAAAAGCTGTGTGTGAACTACTGCTGGGTGCATGCTGGTTTTCCTTGGAAGGAAAGCCAGAATGGATAGGAAAATACAAGAGGGCATGTCCTATACATTGCAATATCAGGGGATCAGGACTCCAATGTGCATTGTGGAAAGCATCACTCCACTGTGGAGACACAGCCACTCCTGTGTTTCTTATAGAAACAACTCTTATATTTTTAAGATTAGATATGTATATCAGAACTTTCCAGAGATTTGATAAAACACATTTTGGCTTGGAGTTTTCATAAAATTGAAAGTAAAAGCCTATGTAAAAATTACTGTGTTATATAGAAATAATAGACATAGTTGCTATTACATAATTGACAAAGTTATATAAATACTTGCACGATTACTACAACCAGAGGATTACCATTAATAGTAGCTAAATGTCAACAGCACTAGATAGCAGGGGCTTAGGCATGCAATATGTTTTGATTATTGAAGCAGCCATGGTAAGTGTTCCTATGGATGTGCCCAGCCTAAAGCAAAAGTGAGATAATTTAACTTGTTATAAATAACTTTCATTAAAGGGTAAACTAAGCAAAATTATTTTGCCATGGACTAAGCTTTCTTGTTTACTGTCCCACAACTTGGTTTCCTATTAGTCAGGCTTTGAAGATATCTACAAGACATGCCCCTATCATACACTCAAAACTCCAACTATTCTTGCTTCCATTACAAACCCTTTTAGCCTTAACCTTTTCCTCTGGCATCTTTTATGATTACAGAAATTTTAAAGAAAAAGTGTGTGAAACTCATGCACAGGGAAATGTGAGTTTCTAACTAGACAAGTTAGGAGTATTGCTATAGGGCTTACAAATTAGCAAACATACAGAGGCAAGTGTCACATGATGCAAATCCTAAAATTAAAAATTCTGTGTGTCACAGGTCAATTTTTTGACCTTATGCAATCACACATTCACAAAAATCAACAAAGAATGAGCTAGCAGAGTTCAGTGCTAAGTACCCAATTTATACATATTACAGCAAGAATTTGATTTTATGAAAAATATATATGTGTAAAAAATACCCTTGCCTTCTGTCGTCTTCATCAACAGAGTTGCAACTTGGTATTTTTATCAATTTTCATATTTTTATTCCACATGTATTTTATTCATGAGATCTTCACTACTCTAAGAATTCCACATCACCATTTCTTTAAATGAGACTGTTTTAGGGAGGAATAGGAGATTGTTCCTCAAACTGTTTTAACATTTTTACAGGACAGTGAAACATCAATAATCCTAAAGTAGAAGAGAGATAAATTCTTCCAGACTCAAGGCAGGATGGCATCCTGCTGAGGCAAGGAGTAGAATCTATATGTCTGCACAAAAAAAGAGGTCTGCGAGTCATTGGCAACCAATTGCAAATGCATCCTACCCAGCATGCTGCAAATAGACAAGACCAGGAGTCTAGGTAGAGAGATCCCAAAGGAGCATGTGCGTTTCATGTTTTCTGGAACAACACTTTAACGCCAGCAATCATACAATTCTGTGACAATCTGACTCTGTGGCAGACTTGCAGATAGAACAGTTATATGCTGAATTGTGCACTTCTGACATAAGGAAAAATACGTAGGGTAGTAACACACAGGTTAACCATATATCAGATGTTATGTATATGCTAAAAAGGATGCCTTAATTTAGTTGCAATCTGAAGTCTTGAGGTCTTCAAATGTTTATAGCTCACTGATAGGTCAGTTTCTTACATATGTAAGTTCTATTATGAAATATCTGTTTTATTCTTCTGCTTACAATTCCTAGTTGTAAACCAGGATCCCCTTAATTAGATACTGTACATAGAAATAAAAAACAACCCCTGCCCCAAAGATGTTACAGGCTAACCATAAGAGAAAACAGATGGGCAGAGGCAGATGGGGGAACAGAAGGAAATAATAAGACTTCTATGATGGATATAAGAAATGTAATTAGGCTGATCGTTTACCCACGCATGGTAAAGTTTGCCATGAATATGATGCTACGAAGAGATTTTATAGAACTTCTGCATTACAGCCCTTTTCTCTCTCCTGCTGTAACAAGGGCACTCTTGCCACACAAAATAGCACAGTTTAGGAGCAGTTACTTGCTCAGTAATTGCTTATTCACATGTATTTTGCTTAAGTGTCTCTTGGAAATTAGTCAACTTGTGAGCCCTTTCACAGTGGGGAGATAAGGCAGACATAGTGTTTAAAGCTTTTGTTACTATTCTGTTTTGCTAATGAGACATCTTCAGTTTGATAACACTCCAAGGACTGTGCTTCCTAACAAGGGAACAAGACATAATAAAAAAAATATTATTTTAATATCAAGTTATTTCATAAGTAATTTTCTACTGCCCGCAATGTTACATTTTTAGCAGGAGGTTGAAATTAACTCCTGACTGAAATACATTTGTAGGTCTTTAGATGTTCACTTATTTTTAATTGTATTTGTGAAACTTTGCTTTACTAGAAACTGAAGATCTAATGATTTTGTAGTGTATTAAAGAAAATATATGAAGGATGGTTATGTCACCTTTGGTTCTGTGCATGAATCAAACTTAAGCTCCACAACAGAAACAATGATTAAGTTAAACAAGGCAAAACATATTTGTCTTGTTTGTTTCATTCTACATGCACGGGACATCTGCTCAGCTAGAAAACAGACTGCATGGTTTTGTAAGGTTAAAAAAATATACAAAGTATCCAAATTAGAATATTGCATTTTACTGTCAAGCAGGAATACATTTTTCTTGTCAAACACAGATATGAAGTATGAATATGGTGAATAACATAAATGGTTAGCATACAAACTCTATAGAATTCAGATGAGATAGTACAATGCTTCTTTGACCTTAAAATGCATGTGAAACTCTCCTTGCTTCCCAGAAATGCTCAAACCAACACATAAAAATCAATGAATCATAAAGGACATCGATCATTCTTCCATTAAACAGAGGCATTCTGCATTAAACATCTTTGTAACTCTTTTATAACACTTAGTATTTGAGGAATGATAAAATTTCTGATCCTTCAATTCTGAACATGGATCAATTCACATTTAAAGCAGAACTTTATTAATTATGTTAAATTTCGATTGAAATGCAAGGTAGGACTGATGGAAATTATGTATCTGCACATAAACTATTATGGGAGGCAATACTAAATCACTGCAGAGCACAACTTCACTCTGGATAAAATGTTAAACAGGCTAATACACTGGAAAGAAAACAAAAAATCTTCAGTTAGAAGAACAGATCATGTAAAGTCATAACAGTTTTTGATGGTCAGCTACCAACATTTCACATGCAAGGGCACTCTGCGATAACGACACTATCAATCATTACATTAAAGACCTGTGATGTTCAATCTCCTAGTCACCACAAAAGCACCTGGAATTCTTCATGTAAGTTCCAGGTACCAGTGATTTTTTCTTTTCACTCACAAAAACCTGGTTTTGCTTTTCTTTTCTTTTTCTTTGCACAAATTAGGAAGAAGGATCAATTCACAACTAGCCACACTGAATTGAATGCAAAACTACTGTTGAATTCAGTGAAGGAGTGAACTACTTCAGTGTGAAGGAGTTTCACTTGAAAATGTATTTTCTTTTTTCCTGCCTCACAGAATCGTTGTCAAGTGGCTGACAGTAAAAATAATGCATGCATTTCATGTGAATGAACTAGAGCTAACTTGGTGTAAATCAGATAGTATCTTAACTGTAATAACTGGAAAAAACATTCCTCTTGAAACATGTACTGAAGCCACATTCAGTTTTTCTTCAGCTTCAGTTATAATTTAAGATTTGAACTACATTGGTACACTAAAGGTTTCTGACAGTTATTATTAAAATTAATGTTCCCTTGAAATAGCCATAAATTATAGCCCAGCCAAATTTCTAGTCCCTATTATTATTTCTTTCAACAGTTTCCCCTCTCCCTTTTCTTTCCACATTTTTCCTTCTTTTCTTATCTTTTATGATGGTACCCAGCCTTATCCAGACTGGTCCAATTCCCTTCTCCTGTGATATTCCTCTCTACATTGAAATGCCAAGCTAGTCTGCAAGCTTAGTCTGCAAGCAACTTTATACATGTTGGCAAGGACAGCTTCATCAGGCAAGATAACTAAGAATCTGATGATTTCAGCCTAACTGGAGACTACTTTGTCCAGATTCAAACAGCATTTATATTTATTCTTTTACCATTTCTGTTGTTCTACACATCTTTTCTTGCCACCTCTTAACCCATCCTTCTCAGTGTCAGAGAAAGAATCACCACACAGTACTGCACTTATCTCCTCCTCTGGCAAAAGTTTGGTAAATGAGTTTCAGATAACCACTGTATGGGTTGCCTTCTGGATAGTGAAAAAACATAGTATTTCCACTGAATCAACAAATAACCCCAGAAAAGAAAAGATGTCAGAATTTGGACCTTAATAATGTTACCACTTTGCTGAGTTACAGCAAATTTTGTGTCCTTGTAGGTAACTAACTGTTCTGAGAAGAAAGTGGTAATGTGAAATTAGGCATTTCTTCAATGTAATTAATATACACAAATGCACACAAATTCTGTTTCCTTGCAAAGAGATGGAGGTAAACTACATGAAGGCTCTTTGCTTTCTCAGACGCATTTTTTCATCCCATTTGCTACTTCCCCTGACGGTGCCAAATGCATCAGATGTGTCTCTTTTGAATGTCTCACACAAATGTAAAATGCTTAGCAAACAGCTTTCTTTTTGTGCTTCAGGCCTTGACCTTGATACTTAGGAAACAGCCATAACTCAGAACTCTCCATCTGGGCTACCTAGCCTAAAAAAAAAAAAAAAAAAAAAAGTCTAAGGACTCTCAATTTTGTTTAGCAGCTTTTTGCAAAATAAAGAGCTTTGGAAGACTAAATGGCAGGCAAAATAGAGCCTTTGCACAGTTTCTAATGAGAACCTCTGAGACCGAACACTGCAATACAAAATGGACAATACAGTAACACATTTTTATTAACGCTACACTTCACTGCTTGATTCATGTCACAATTACATAGTGTACAGTGCAATACAGTCCAATGCAGCATAAAGCATCCACAAATTGTGAAATATTCTGCTCTCACAAGATACAAAATATCAACGTTCCTTGCATTTTACAAGTGTTCAAATCAGTAATATACAGCAATATTTAAAAAGAACCCTAAATTTATTACCAGTGTGATTTTCAGGGATGACTTTAGCTCTGGTTTCCAGAAAGGAATGGTAGAAACATATTTTTAAATAATTTAATGCTTTCAAACAGCCTATTGTTCTACATGTCCTTGTAGACATTTGAAAGGTTACAAGATTTTAATAATTGAATTTTAGAGAGATTGATTTTATATCAGAATGTAATTTGCACTATTTAGAACCAGTTCCATTTATCTTCTGATTTTATAGGTACTATGCAGCTGTGTTATGTAGGGCACAAATGGCTTCAAGTGCTTTATGAAATCTAATAAAAATTGAGCTGTTTCAAAGAAAAGTAGATCTTACAAATGTGTCATGTAGCTAACCTTAAGCCTCTAAATGTTTCACATTCTGAATTGCTTGCTTCTAAGAAACTAAGAGAACATAATGCCAGCAAGATTTGCATCCGCAAGACATAAACCATAAAATTAGGCTAGTGTGAAAAAGAAATAAGCTCTTACTGACAGTGTTCAGTGATATCAGGCAGACAGTGAGGATCACAAAGGGTATAAAACTGACTTTCAGCCATCAGACCAATATGATACATTTTAAGAAGCCAATTCAAAGTGAAATAATGATAGATTTTAGAAAGAAAAATGTATATGTGAGTAATCTCCAACAGTGATGAACACAACAAAACCTGTCTGTAGGTTGGACAAATCAGCACAAGCTTGTACTGAAGTCTCATTATCTAATTGGGATTGGGAAAGTCCCTCAGATGTAAGGTTTGGTCTCTTTCTCACAGTGTTTGAAGGTGTCATGGTGTAAGCACAGCTGGCAACAAAGCACCACACAGCCGCTCGCTCACTCCTCCCCCTCTGGCCCTGGTGGGATGATAAGGAAAAAATATAAAGAAACACTCATGGGTTGAGACAAGAACAGGGAGGGATCACTCAACACTTATGGTCACGGGTAAAAGACAGGCTCAACTGGGGGAAAAACCAAAATCAATTTAATTTACTACCAATCAAGTCAAAACAAGGATAATGAGAAGTAAACCAAATCTTAGAACACCTTTCCCCCACCCCTCCCTCCTTCCTGGCTCAACTCCACTCCCGATTCTCTCTACCTCCTCCCCCCCAGTGGCACAGGGGGATGAGGAATGGGGGTTGGGGTCAGTTCGTCACACATTGTCTCTGCCACGCCTTCCTCCTCAGGGGGACGACTCCTCACTCTTCCCCTGCTCCAGCGTGGCGTCCCTCCCACAGGAGACAGTCCTTCACGAACTTCTCCAACATGAGTCCTTCCCACGGGCTGGACAACATACCTATTTCACTCTGGGGTTTTCTGAATATGAGCTGTCATCTTCTTCATTAACATGAGAATGGTGACTGGTGTATACAACCAACATGCCCAAACTCAGTTCAAGTCCAGTGTTTACAAAACTATATTTTTTCTCCATGTTTGTCACATGGCAATAACTCCTAATGAAGAGCTAACCTGTCAGAGTGAAATAGCTGGTAGAAAGGACTAGAAAGACAATTAAAAGGGACAGAAGTATCAAGTAAAACATGGTGCTGAGAGGTAGTGTCAGGAGGTGGTACGGGTAAAGAGATAATGAGATTGGTGCTACAGAAAAAAAAAATAATTAGAACTAGCAGAACCTGGTACTTCTTAGACACAGAAATGTCTTCTCCTCTTTTCTTTGTTTTATTATACTAGCATTTTATTACTTTGTTGTCAACTCTAGATTTTCTTTTCTATTGTCTTTTCCCTCTTCCTTATGCTTTCGCCTGTGCATATCTCCCTCTTAATTTTCAGTCTCCATTTACTTAACTCCCTTCTAACCCCCCATGTTCCTGCTCCTCTTGCCTTCTCCTTTAGAGGCATCTGATTCTTCTTCAGCAGTGATGTAGTATGTTTTCTACAGATCAGAACATTTACTTAGAGTCATACATTTGGTTTGCAATAGTTCCACTCAAAAGCATTCAAGCTGAAAATGTTGCCTTGAATAATATTGTAGACAATTTCATAAAGAATCAGTGTTTTGAATATACAGAAATTAATGCTGTGTCTGAAAGTACGCTTGACATGAAAGAATTAAGAGTAAGGGAATGACATGTTGTGATGGGAATAGATTATGTATTTGAAGATCAATGTCATAATATATTAATGAAAATGAGAACGACTGTTCTTAACATTGACAATTACAGGCCTCCCGTTTTCTATTTTCAGAAGCTGCCAAACAGCACCATGGACAGTAACAAACGAGCGCCTGAAACACACGGCGCTGCAGAGCGCCAAGATTCGGTTGCCGCGTTTTATCACTTCAAGCTCTTGATAGAAGACTGGATGACTTGGGACATACTGAGCCTTTCACTTCTATCATGGTCTATCTCCTAGTGTTTAACATGCTATGTGAAACATTTGATTTGCACCACAGAAGTATTTTAAATTTATGCTTGGTTCAGGTTTACTTTCTACTCACAAAGATTCAGTATTTTATTACTTTTTTTCCTTCTCACTCTGGAAGTTCTTTTAAAAATCTATCCAGTTATCTTCAGCTCATATTGAGCTCCTATCTCCTGGCGAATCTCAGATTTCATTAGGGAAAGTCACACTGGGAAGCAAAGAAAATGTTCCTATATCAGAATTACTTTGCTTTACGGAAACCTGAACTTTCCTAACAGTTTTCAATTAGACAAAAAAGGTTTCTTAAAACATCATCCTTTCAGACCTTGACCAGTAACTCAGTTGTGAACCAAGGCTTGAAAATATATTTTTAAAGAAAGTTAAGGAGATGGCTGAGATTTGTTTAAAATGTGTGGACAGAAGAACTTTGTGTATATTGCTCAAAATGCCATCAAGACATTCCAGTTGCATATCCAAACTACCGTCATATCTGGGCTATTGGTTTTGGATGCAAATGCAGAAGTCTCTCTCCAATGCACTGACTCTGATATTCAGTCAGACTACTAGACAGAATGCAAATAAAAAATTGCAAAGCTGACAGTTTAGAATCTCCCATCATAAAATGAAGCTACCTGAGTTTTATTGCATCGCTTCATCCCATATCACACAAAAGAAATGTTGAAGGTGCTGCCAATCTCATCCATCAAGAATATCCAGCAAAAACTTAAATTAGTGTTTATAAATTGAGTTCATATTAAGAAAAAAATTAATTATAGGGAAAAAAATATTCTTATATTTAGTTCTTTGGCAATGAAAGCAACATTGATATGTACAATATTGCCATCTTCTCCAAAAGACTTTTGATTTTGAAATCACTCTGTCATCCCACAAAATAGGCAAATGTTTTCTGTAATTTTTTCTAAGCTCATGCTTCAGAACACAGAAAAAAAATCACTGAAGTACTTTTCCCACATTACTTTGCATGTATACTGCTGTTCATTGAAAGATTAAAAACAAGTGGAACATCAAGCTGAGCAATCAAGAGTTGATTTTGTACGCTGGCAGCTAGCTTGAAAACAAAAAGCCCTCAAACAATCAGCTGTGATTTTCCTGTAGTTTGAGTTACAGAGCCCTAGGAATGCATATCAATATACTGTATCTTCAATGCTGCATATTTTACTTTAAAAGGTAAGGACTGTCATATTTGATTATCTGTAGTCACAGACCATTACTCCACATCACAGAATCTATAATTCTTATAGCTGTGCTTTGAATTGTTTGTGTTTACTTTTCAAAATTAAAGCTTTAGATTTACCTGCAGTTCTATTTGTTAAGGACATAACCATAATCTTGCATATATCCAGCTAAATCAGGATTAAACAAACAGAAGCCAATGCACTTGTACTGGTTAGAAACAGAGTGAACCCAGCATAAGGTTGAGTTTATCTTCCCTCGGGGGGGGAGGGAATCCTTAATGCCTATGGGTTTGCAGTAACATTAAGCCATCATTTAAAAAGCACTTTTTCATTTCAATTTAAAAAAACTTAGTTTTAAAGCTTAGTTTTCTCATATAAATTGAGAACAATTAAAAAAAAAAATCAGTTAATCATATGGTCTTTTGATTAAATGGACCCAATCAAATACCTGCCCTGTAAACTGTGATTATTCCTCTAAGTTTTTTGGGGGGACTTTTTGTTTGCTTTACAAGAGGCTCAACATTCTTATGTAAAGGAGCACTGCTGTAGAGGATTTGGTTTTTTGCTTTTTACTGCAACACACTGAACCCCCAAAAGTTCTTACTGAAAGAATGAAAACAAACGCTGAAATATATTATACCTGAAAATAGACCTCTGTGGATCTACTGTGAAACCACAGATGCTGAAGTGTTTCAGGACCTTGTCTGAAAGCCATAATCCTGTACTTACATTATTCCTGTTACCAACTAGATATGCTAGTTACTGTTTTGTGGTATTTGATGGAAGCAAAGTTTCATATCCATAATCCCCTTTCCACTTTATCCATGGCATGCCTCTGTGAGACTCTGTGACCCTATTTCAAGTGCACTGATGCCTGCAATCTCAGGGAAATTCTCCAGGAAGAGAAGAGTTTGCACTTCTGAACAGAGAGTGTGTGGGAGACAAATTGGTCACATTCAACAGCTGCAACAGAGCTATTTCTAGTCTAAAATGGGCTAGACAGGCTTAGATGTGCAAAGAAAAAGGTGCTTGCTGAGGTGTTACTGTAGCAGCGAACACTGTGATATATAGCTCGCACAGCTGGTGAATGAACAGTCTTGCAAAAAACCTGATTCCCTAAAATAGAAAAAAATTTTAAAAAATGGAATATTCACAGGAAATACATGAGAAATTATTTTACTTTTTCTCAGGGGCACTGTGTCTCCTTATTTGTTATCATTGATCTTTTCACCGAACCTTGCATTTTTGGTTTATCTTCATGCAGAAAGCAAGTGAATCATGCTCTGAAACAGTAAGGTTTCTTAGACTGTAGGGTGAGTGGAGAACAATGAACTTTTTAATTAAACTGGTTCATATCGTACCTCATGATTCACAGCCTGTGTATAGAATGATGAGAGGTTATAATGTGCACCGTTTTGCCCTTGCACTCCACTTGTCTCTATTTGTAGAAAAAGTGAGCTTTATGTCAGATTCCCCAAATCATGCAGAAATCTCGGAGAGCCCAGCTTTTTTTTTTTTTTTTTTTAAAGTAGACAGAGCCTTTGTGTTCCCCAAATCCATTGTGTAACATTGCCCATTTTCAGTGCTACCCTCCCCAATTTGCTAAATTATATTAAGTAATGTTCCTGTGGATAAAACAATGCTTGAGATTCTTGAAATTGTTCTGTACCAGCCCAGAGGATAGCAAGTTTCTTAACTAAGGTAGGAATCATATTTTTGTTACTCACCGAATCCAAAAGGCAGCAATTCCAAAGTGGAAAGAAACATGACAAAACCCATACCTTTTGGCAGATCCAGTTTTAGTACAGGTCTGTCAAAACTACCATCATGTCAGATGAGAATGTCTCACCTAAAATTTTTTCATCCCACAATGCTTCATCTCCAAGTTTTAATGTCTGTTCTGTCTTTCCTGAGAGTCAGATATGTACAATATACAAGTGTAGTCATAGAGTCAGCTGAGCGGGTTACATTTTTTGTAAGCCTCATGACAAAACACTAACAAGTTATCATTATATATATTATCTGAGGTGTAATTATCTTGGATGACCTTTTCAGTGTATTCCTGTTTTATCTTTTAATACAGAACAATTCCTATTAATTAATGCTTGCTTATGTAACAGCAAAACCATGTTAAGATTGCATGTATCAAGCTAACACACTGAGCCTCGTTACTTTGAACACGGATCCAGATGAGTCATTAAAAAGTTCCAGTGAACAAAAAGGCAATAAGCAGGAATTTCTATACAAAACTATACAGTATTCAGAAAGTTAAGCTTTTAATAATCCATGCTATCCTTAAATTCTCTGACTGCATGAATCATTTTTCTCAGAAACAGCAAGGGAAAAATTTCTCTTTACTTTTGTGAAATGACTCTATGGCAACTGAAAAGAGAAGCATTTGGCATTAATTCTTCTACTGAATTTACTACTGAGAAGCACAAGAGTTATTTCACTACCCTTTCAATGTTCTTAATCTCATTAGACTTGCCTAAGAAGCAGTGTCATGGAACAGTTTTAAAGTGAATTTTTTTCTCCCTATACAGAACATACATGACTGTGATAGGTTATTTTATTCTATAGAGGAAAACCATTAATTTGGAAGTAAAAGCAGCAGTATTCTTTCTGCTTGAGTATCTCAGAACAACAGTAATATAATTCTTACTGCAAATTCTGTCCACACTCTGCTATTTTGAGATTTGAAGAGTTGCAGTACATTTTTTTTTGTGACAGCTTAGTTCACAGCATTATATTTTGCCACAGAAATTTAGGACCTGAGCCAAAATGGAGGCAGTGGAAAGGTTCCCATTGACGTCAGCAAGCTTTGGATCAGGCCCCAGGCGGCTAAGGACTAGCTAGGATTGTTAACTTACAATTAATGTGCATCTACACTGACCCTAGAACCGTCCAGGCAGGAAATTCCTCTTCTGCTTTTACAATTGGTTTTAGCATCTTTTACTGGTAACTTTGAGAAAATACTAATTAAGAAAAAAAAAACCAAGAAAAAAAGATGAAAAAAAGAGAAAGACACCCACAGGTTTTCCAGGGTAAACCAGAAGCTTATGCTCAAACCTCTCAATAAGCTGTTATTGCTGATCTGTAATATAACAACAGAATCATAACATTCAGCAATGCAATGTCAGTAGATACAAAAGTCATTTTCCTTCACAGTTCAAGATTGTTGCTTTTAAAGGTCTGAAAGCTTTCTCATTTAAAGTACGTAAGGTGTCTACAAAGAAAGGAGGAGTCTGAATCTAACCAGTAAATTACAGTGACGACACTGAAGTAAAAATTTCAGTTTATAAGAGAGCGGTTTCTGATGTTTTAATGTGTTTACAAGTATTTTTAAGGAGTTGAAAAAGGTTACTAATGTAGTGTGCCTGACAGAGGATCACTAGCTAATATTGCAGTGAACACCTTCAGTAGAACTACCAAACAGTCACAAAACTTATTATCCTATTTCCTTATTGCCTTTATATTCTAAGCCTCTTTCTTTTTAAATAATAACGTGTTTTGGCTCTCTACTTCATAATTTGAACTTCCATTTAATTTTTTTTTTTATGTTTTGTGTCACTTATGCTTAATGTTGTAAAAAAATGCAGACTCATTTTTCAGTTAATTAAGTATTATATCTTTGTGTGAGAGATATGTTGTTTTAATGGGTTGCAACTCATAAGCAGCTAGTATTCATAGCAGAGATGAATCACAGTTATATGACACAGGAATGTGACGTATAATTAATGTCATTGCAGTGAATGATTAGTTCATAGGTTTCATTTCATTGAAATTTTCTAAATATTACTGATAGAGTCTCATATTCTAGTGCTTCCTCAGCATGAGAAATTAAAAACCCCAACTCATTAAATAAATATCAAAGCCATAGTGGGAAGGTTGATGTGATGGAAGCAATTACTCAGGTGTTCGCATAAACAAGCTAATGAACATTGGAGCAATTTTTATGATTGCAACAGAACATTTAATTTGAAGGAATAAATCTCTTCTGAACACTGATTGCTCATTTCATATAAAAAGTAATTTTATTTTCCTGTGTTGCACAAAATAATACTGGTGGTCATATTCATTTCAAAGAAATGGTTAGTTTGTAAAGCTTTTATTTACCCTGTGGGGAGTAGCAACACTTTCAGGCAATGTTTTAGGCTCCTGAAGAATCTGAGAAGCATCTGCTTCAATGAAAATATTTTCCTTCTGAGATGCTGAACATTTAGCACTTACTCATAGGCATTTCATAGCTGTAAGAGACAGTAGATGATAAAAATCACAGTGGGAACTTGAGAAAAATAGTTTGACTTATTGTTCCTGACTACAGAGAATTACAGTGCAAATGTAGAAAAAAAAAGTACAGGTTTCAAAATGGCATAATGTCAGAAATATTTAGGAATACATCTCTATACACCCATTTCAGTAATATGCGACATTATGTGCTATGTCACTGAATTCAGCTACAATGTCTTTGACAACATAATGGAGGGAAATACAGTCACTCTGATCTTTTAGTCTGTGGATGACTCACCCAACTAACTTCTAACTCTAGAAGAAATTTTAGATAGACCTGAGCAAAAACAGTTAAAATGAATAAATTTTCAAAGAAGTACAAAGTTAAGGAGATAAATTCCTGAATTTGGGTATAGTTTCAGCAAATTCATAGCTAAAAAAAGGGGGAAAAAGAAAAACAAGACAAGTAGGTGAGTGTTCAGAATAATAAAAATTTTTCCTTTCACATTTTCAAAGGGAAATATTTCAACTTCTGTTTTTGTTTCTAAACTGCTTTTAACTCCTGAAGTGCTAGGATATTAGAACATTCCCCAGATAAAAGCAAATATTCCCACTCAAGCTGAAAAACAACCTCAAATATAACTGCAGTATTTTCCTTCTTCACTTTGCAATGTTTTTGGCTCAGCCACTGAACCAAACCATCTATTGTTTGTATACATCTTCCTTTCAGTTTCTCTAGGGACTGTTCTCCTTCTCTGGAACTGGAATGATCATGCCTCCACTATCTAAACTAAACTGAAATACCAAGGTAGTGACTGGTGGGATATGGTCATACACCAAACAAGGAGTTGTCCACCTGTTAAGAAAAATATCTGGATGCTTTTCTGAACAGTTTATGACAGCACAAATGAAGACAGAGAGAACACGTTCACTTTATTGTACTCATCCTTCTCACTCTCTCTCATTCTTTCTCTCCTTACACTTAAAAAGTGCAGGAAATTGATTTTGTAATGTGAAAGGCACAATGCCTTTCAGATATGATGGAAGAATTAAAAAAAAAAAAAAAAAAAGACAGCAATATGCAGAATTTCTAGAAGTATGGTTATTAAGAGCCAAGGGTGCTCTATCATTTTCTGATATCCAGGTGAAAAAACAAAAGCTGCTGAAATACCGCTATATGTGACTTTATAAGAGCTGAAATATATCCATACATTTAGGGAAACTTAAAAATATAAAAGCTGCAATATAGAGGAGAGACAGGAAAGGATTTCAGAAGAGCAGTTTTAAATGTCTGTTTTTAAAGGACCCAAACAATAACTTTTCCATGGTGATGACTGTACTGACAGCTTAGTGCTGTTCAGAAAATTATTGTCTATTTAAGTATTTTGAAAAAAGGTGATTTTTTTTAAAATGTTGAATTCATCCCATGAACTATTATTTACCTGTATAACAAGTGACTCGCTAAACAAAATGAGTGCTTCACCAATTCCAGGAGAAAATATGATAGGGTGAAGTTTATAGTAAAGAAAATGCATTAATACATAAACAAGGTGATCTTAGGCTCCTTAAGAAAAGGATAACAAAAAAGAAAGGAAAAAAGACAGGTGAAATAATAAATGGATTCAAAATAAAGACTTAAACTTAAGTTCAGCTCATTTTCCTGGTCTCTGCAGGCTCGATTGTGGCCTCCTCACCGGTATTCTTGCCCTGGTGAGAAGCAGTCTGTCAATACTTTGGGAAGTGGATCAAACGCCGTGGCTCTCCCGCTCAGCTCTCCCTCCTGGGCTAGCAACCTATACCCATCTGTAGGTACTGCTCACATAGGTCTGCCAAGCAATGCCAGGGCAGGATGACAGGGCCATAGCTGTACCCAGTTCTTCCCCAAACATCCACTTTTTCAGCAGGAGGATGGGAACACCAACAGCTCTCCTCTGACAACTGCTGCTGCATCAGCCAGTAAAGATAAGGGATGTCCTCTTCCTTACAAGAGCTAAGAAACCTGAAAAAGGATGAACCATCTCCCAAAGCAGAAACCGAAGCATAATATTTCTCAGTAGCAATATCTATTCAATAATCTGGGGCAGGATTTGTAAAGGTCCTGTTGGTCTCCCACCTGAAGAATAAGTCTGGTGAAGAGACACATGTTTAATCAGGTGTCTAGCTTTGGGCTACTGACCATTGACTCAGCCTCTGTCTGCATGAATGCAATGGTTAGATGTTTGAGAAACATCATGTGTTCCGTATCTAGAGTGCAAAATCAGAAAAATAAGAGTAATTAATAAGCTTTTACAAACATGGGTCATGTCAGTTTACTTAGAAACTTTGCCTTCTTTCTTGTTCATTTTTAACAATACAATTTCATTCTCCATCATTAAAAAAACCCCAAAAGATATCCATAAAGATACTTTAATCCCATTCGCTCTCATTTCAAGGCATTTCCCATACATCTGTCTGACAGTGTCCTTGCATTCTGTTACCGCTTTTAGCAGGTGAAATCATAATATAAATCCTGGATGTTTAAACTGATCTTAATGCAGTAGATAAGGGGAGCTAACAGCTCAGCAAATCAATGGAAAACAAATGAAGAAAACATGGATGTTGCCTAATTGGCTCATAGCTTCTTCAGTATGGTGTAGCATGTTCTTGAAGAGGCAAAACCCAAACACTGTTATAAGTCTACTGTTGCAAATGGTTTCTCTTTTCTGCTTAAAAATTATAGTATAAAATAATTGGCTTTATAGTAACTATAAAAAAATCAGTTTGGTGTTGATTTGGAAAAGAGCTGAAGGAGATTAGGCAGTAGAAAACATATATATTTCCTTGAAATAAAAAATATTCTTATATCATATATGATATTTTGATGCTCAGTGAAAGAGTGATTGTAGTCACTTTGGAATTAAATTAACTGAGCTCTGTGAACTGACTGCTAGAGATGAGGTAACCTGACACTTGCAAATATATGAAATAGGAGTGGTTGTTAAGAGATGCGTGAGGATGCGAGTCCAGCACCCCAGGAGAAGAAACAATAGGAGTATGCCACAACTCATTCGATGACTTAGGATGTGTTTTGCAATACTGTGTTTTAGTTTCTTTAGTAAAGGACACTAAAGCCCTGAGAGGCAATAAATTCTTATACACTTAGTAATTATGTGGGAGTTTCAGAATTTTTTAAATTTTTTTTTTTTAAATGCATAAAGTGGGGAAACCCACTTATACTGCCAAATCTTCAACACCTTTAGAAACTTCGGGCTGTTCCCTCCTAAACCTTGAACACTTCAGCTGGTTTTGTTGCCTTTTCTTCTTTGCTCTCCTGCATGACATCATGATATCACTGACCAAGAATTTGGACCTGTCTGCAAAAGGACACTCAGGGAAGTTAAAATGAATTAACTGAAGGTGTGAACTGAACTGCATCATCCAACTCTTGCGCTGCTGTTTATTTCATACGGAGGTTGACTTGACTAAAGTAATTTAAGGCCACTCTTCTGAAAGAGAATGTCCATGCAGATGTAATGCAGTGCAGTCTAACTTCACACCTTCAGCTAATTCCTCCTAATTTCCCTAGTGTCTCTGTTTGGAAAAATGTCCTGGAGGCATACCAATCTTTGAATCAGCTACACAATCTTTGAGTATAATACAAAATTGGCTACATGCCTGGAACTTCTGGTCTCTGATTTTCTCTTTCATCCAGCATTTTTTTCTTCTAATATTCCAGACAAGTAAAGTCCAGATGTTTTATGCTGTTCAAGAAAGCAATCAGAGAGCACCCTTAGGGCTTCAGTCTTTTACTTTCAGAAAACATTAAATTTGATCCATTTCATTTAAAAAAACATAGAACCAGTTTGTCTTTCGATTGCTATTCAAATACTAATTATTGCATAGTACCTTAAGGCTTCCTAGTTCTTGCATGCCTTTAAATGGAATAGCATCCTGAATTACCATGTTCTCCATCATTGATTTGTATTTCTAGAGGATGCAGGGCTTGAAACAGTTAAATTGCTCACCCTGCTGGTAAAATTGAATATTTGTTCTACAAACAAAGGTACAGATCTCTATTACAATAAATACTGCATCCAAGTCACTATTTTCTCAAAGCTCCTGCTCTTTATAATGCTTTATCAGTTACATGGTTTGAAACATGAAACTCTTCTGGAAACAAAATTGAAAAAACTGATTTTAATACTGTTACAGCATTATATTCACTTCTTAACTCTCCTCCCCAGTCATCCTCATATATCTTTAGCTGGATCTAGACTGCATTTCTTGAGACATTTCTTAAATAAATACTGAGGTTATCTGTCACTCCTAACGATTTATAACCCAGCCTTGTATTTATCATTGAAAAACAGTAGCTCTTTTGATCCAACAGAGCATATTTGTTAAACAGAAAGAAAGAAATTCCATTACCACTATGCCAATGCCACACTTTCATTCATCCTTCCTCTGCACAGTTTTTCTCCTTATTAATGCATTCACTTATGGATTAGCGAATAACACTTAAGGAAACTGTAGTTAATGATCAGGATTTCTTATTTGTCTCTAATGTACTTTTATTTCATGCTAATTACAGTATTTCCTTTGAACCATGTCTTAATCATATTTATACACTATATCACAACTGCAGTAAGGGTGTAATTTGGTGGCTTTCTGGGTCAGGGCAATAATCAGGAAGATATATACATCTCCCTGAATTGTAGGATTTATTGCCTTGTAGAGAACATTGCCTGTGGTCCAGAGAGCTGGCCAGGGCCTGGTCCCCAAGATGGTGGGGAGGAATAGGTGCTTTTTTGTCTGCTCCTTCCTTCATATTCCTCTGAAAAAACAGATGGGCTCCCAGTGTAAACTGAAGAGTTACACGGGGTGGCAGAATTGCCACACTATGGTAAAGTTCTTTTTTCATGCCACCAACTCCACTCTGCCCTATTGCCATAGAGCCCTGAGCAGCAACCTTACATCTACCATAAGCCTGATTGCCCATAGGCAGAGAGATTCCTTCCTAGATCCTCTGTGCGCAGCTCTGCCTGGTACACACAGCTCTGGCCAGGAGAGCACTGCTTTCAGGGTTTTATTACTGCACTTCTTGGTATCATTTTAGACAGCTCTGGAATTTCTGTCTCTACTTCTGTGCTATCATTCTAGCTTGATACAAGTATAAATGCCTGACCAGGAGAAAAGGAAAGGTCCCTTGTTTCTAGCAAGTAAGAGACTTACAACACATACCTTACTACCTTGGTGGTATTACTTGTTATGCACTTATTTCACACATGCTGGCAAATGTAATGATTAATGCAATTCCATTGTATTCTGGTTCCTTCTCTCTGAGCCAAAAACCATCATAGTGGTTTTCATTGTTTAATTTCCCTTAATTTTTTGTGAGTCACTTCCTTAGTGCCTTATTGCCATACTGTTTTATAACCACTGGTCATGTTTTAATTAGTTGAAAATTGAAGCAGGAATCAGAAGAGCAAAAAAAATTTAGAGATATTTTCTTTTTAAATTTTGCCTGACAACATTCAGCTGTCCTATATCTGAAAATAACACTTCATAGCATCGGTTTTAGTTCTGACAATTAAATAATTTTTGAAGTGTGCAAATCAGATCATTTATGATTAAGTGTACAACTGCCATCAATATGCTCTCTGAAAATCTTTGCGTTCCACACAGAGTCCAACTATCAGAAAGTCAATGCACTTGTGTGCATGGTTAGCTTTAGATATTTGAATAATATTCCAGAAGCCTAGGAACAGTCATGTAAATAGGTTCTTAAGCACAAGCAAGAGGAAAAAACCCAACAGATCTACTACTGAATGTTGAGGATACATTGAAATTAAGCAGTTAAAACTGGTTTCACAGAAATCGTATTTCAAATGGTCAAGGTGTATTAAATTTCCTGAGTTGAGAAAGAAACCACCTATCAATATATTTCTGAGTGGATTATGGACAGCAAAAGGGTCTTTAAAAAGCAGAAAAGTTAAAAAACCCAAAGGCTGAAACTTGATGTTCTATTAGAAGCAGGGGTATCAATATAAGAAGAAGCAATGAAGTTTTCAACAGTTTACCCAAGGTGATAATTTGAAATCTTTAATTAAAGATTGAGTTTTTAAAAAATTATCTTTTCACTTAGACAGAAGTTCTGGGCATGTGTCAAAAATTATTGCTTGAAAATATATGTTGGGATTTTTTTATTCTATTTCATTTTTCTTGTGTTTCATAATGAAGAACAGATCAGGTAAGCATAATGCTCTCTTAAAGACATTTCTGTATTTTTTTCTCATTGGATTTCTTACCAAATTTAATGATAATTGTAATAAGTGCATTTCTAAACAATCAAATTTTGAAATCTGAAACCCAAGATATGCAGTTTCTTCTTTTGGATTAACAACGACAACAAAAAAGAAATTAATAACTAGCATGCTATAATCCCCTTGTTCTTTGATTCCATTCTGGTGTCCCTAATAAAGTGCTGTTGCCATTCCTGAAACATCACCATAACAAATGATCATGCTTTGTGATTCCTTTGGTGATGCACGTGAAGATGTAGTATTCAGGACAGATATTGCTTTGGTGACCTTTTTACTGAAAGGGAGCAGATTCAGCTAAAACCATGAGGACCTGATTTCCTGAATAAGAGACAGGATTGGTACCAAGTCACTTTATGGAGAAGAAATATTTGAATAGAATTTTTTCACCCTCTAGGATTGCCTATGTTATTCTGAAAGCAAATCCACTTGACCAAGAAAATCTGAAGCTAGGCAGGCTCTAAAGGAAATAAAAGTCAATATCTCTTTCCCTTTTAACCTTTTCCCTTACCTATATATTATCTGCATATGTTTTAATCAGCACTTCGAAACACAAAACACATCCCATTCTCTAAGAGCACAGGTATGTCTTACTTGAATACAATTTATTCCATTAGAGTAAAATTTTCTGACTTTCTGAGCTTACCGCAGAGATTATTTTTTTCTTCTTTCCCCCTCGGGATAACCAGTGGAACTGCTAGTTTCTATCTGCAACTCTTTAGGAAATCAACAGTAGCATGCAAAAATTAAAAACACACAACAAAACAGCAAAACCAAGAAACCCCTAAGACTTCTAATTTTATTTAATTAAGCATCAGTAAACCTGTGTCAAGTGATTTTGTCTATTCCTACGGTAAAGGAACTGGAAAGGCATCCAAAAACCCATTAAGACCCTGTTCAGAATCAAAATTGGACAGCAGCCCACAATCCCCCAAGCATTTATTTTTCTTCCCTTCTTACCACCCGCTTTCCAAGGCCACCATCTGGGGTAGACCCTTATTTGAAGATGCTGTAGAAGGAGCAAACTGGGAATGGGTTGGTGGAAAGCCACTGGGGAGTTCTACTGTCAACAAACAAACTGAAAAAGGCTTTCTCTTTCTTTGGCCCTCCAGAGAAACCAAAGGATCACTTGTACAAATTGGTTTAAAGCTAGTCTCTTTTCCCCTTTTTCCTCACTCTGAGTAGTGCTGAAACGATGTATGGTTTCCTCCTGAACATTCACAAACCTCAGCTGGGGAATTTGCAAGGATGGATTCTGCCCATGTGTGTACAGGCTTGCCTCTTCCATCTGGGCTTTGGAGGATAATTGCTTACTTTCTACAAATATTTTAAAGTGCGGTCAAAAGAATAACTGAAGATAATTTATTTGTGGCCTTTATTTGATTTTGTAATAATTTTCAGGTTGGTGTATTTTTTGCAATTGAATTTGTTTCATTCATATATTTCATTAAAAGAGAAAAACTTCTCAATTTTTTAACAAAACCTCATTAGCTCACTGACACACCTATATATCACTAGTAAAGGAAAAAAGGATGAAATATGGCAACAATGTATCAGCAAGCCATGCATTTGAGAACAGATTTTACTTCTGTTTGGTAAGTACACACAGGCTGTTTTTTCAGCACCTTAATATCATATATTTTTAGAACAGACAGACGTTGCAATATAATTCTTTTCACCACATTTTCTGCGATTTTTCACTGGCATATTTGATGTAATTCTATGTTCTTCTCCCTTCTGCTAGTTAGCTCCCAATTTTAAGCATTTTTTCTTATCTTTATCCTTAAAGGATTGTGCAGCAATGTGGATTAGACCAAGCCTTGCATTATACCTGTACAGCACGATGACACTCCCAACGCGTTTTAAAAGTAGAGAAAGATATACTACATTTAATATGCAACAAGATATTCTGTACTGAGTTCCTATGTTGCTACTGTAAATTCCCCATCCCTTAAATTTTTGTAGAGAGCCCATGTCATTTTACTCCATTTCTTAAAATCTGAAGTTTTATTTCTTGTATATCTACCATATATTCCAATTACTTTAGGGGCTACCTGTTTGAGCCGAAATAGACTGGAACAGAACTGCTATAAAGTGTGTTACAGCAAACATGAGACTTTGGCAGGTGTTGATACAATATGTTGGATTTAGTTGCAATTGTGATGTGATTAGAAATATCAAACTGCAAAAATTCACTTTGTGTCTTTGCCAAAGGCAAGAATTACAATTAGCCTTTTCACACAGGGCAAACACATGCTATCTGCACTACAACAGTTGTGGATGTATATTTTTTTTCTTCCTTGACACTGAAATTTCTCAATTATATCAGTTTTCCTAATTACTGTTCAATTAAACAGATTTTCCTCAAACTATACTTGTTGTTTAAAAAGAAAAAAAAGTTACCCTCTCCTAACTTTACCTTCTAGTCTCTTTTGGCTAGTCTTATGTAAGTAACTTTAGATATTATGCTAAAGAGTCATAGGAATTTTTAATAGAATACAAAAAAATAAGGGTGAAAGGCACCGTGTAAGCTTATCTAGTCCAACCTCCTGGTCTGTGGCAGAATTAATTACTTCTAAATCATTCCCAGTATGTTTGTCCAATTGGTTTAAACTGTCAGTTGAACTTTTGGGTTGTTCCCATTCTTCGCTGTTCTTACTGTTGTATTTGATGCTTAGATAAACTGTTTAAATCTGCCTTATTGTAGTATTGTGCTGCCTACTGTTTATTCCTCATCATAACCACAATGGAGAGAAAATGTGCTCCTTTCCTATTTGTAGATAACACCGAGATGTTGGAAGACTTCCATCACCCTATAGTTTTTTATTCTCCAAACTGAACAACCACTTCTTTCAGCTGTTCCTCATAGGTCATGTTTTCAAAATTTCCAGTAAGTTTCATTGCTCTCCTCTGTACAATTTCCAATGGCATTTCCTCAATGTGATATCCAAAAGGGGACAAAAAACTCCAGCTGCTACTAATACTGTATACTAGGTAAACCAGAGATGCTATACTGAATGCATTACAATGATGTTTCTTTATCCAATTCCTAAAATGTTTGGTTTAATAGCAGTCTGAAATTGTTGGTTCACATTCAGTTTGTAATTCATGGTAAACAAGATCCTTTTCTCAGGAACTAGTACTACTAAGCAGCAAATCCCCAATGTGTCTTTCCACATCTGATGATTTCTACCAAGGACAGAAATTTGCACATATTTAGAACACAAAATAAAAGGAAATTTCAATAACAATAATAACAACTTTATTAAAATATTTTATAATTATTATTTATAATATTAATAACAACAATAGTTATTATTATTATTATTATTTCTCCAGTTTACTGAGATACTTTGAATTACAAGCCTGTCTTCCAAAAGTTGTAGCTAGTCTTCACTTGAAACTGCTGGACAGTTCAGTGAACATACTATTTATTCTGTTGGTCCTTGCTGAAATACGGAACAGTACCAGAACCAAAGAAGATCAATGAAAACCCGAAATGAACACATCCTTCCAGTGGGTCAGCTAGCAATTGATTCCTACTCTCTTGGTAAAGTTACACCACCAGCTTTGCACCCACCTTATAGCACCTGTTTCCCTAACTTACTTGGAAACCCCTTAGACAGTAAGAGGGGTTAAAGAAGAAGCAGTATGATATAACTTATTCATTACAATGACATCTTACTGTGCATGTTTAACTTCCCTATCAATGTTAGCTCCCTCATTGGGATATAAAAATAAGTTTAATTTGGAACAGCATAGTGCATGTCACTAGTTGGCAGAGAAGTTGAAAAGCCATAAGACCTTTTTCTAACTTTGTACTGATTTGGAAGGGGAGAAGCACATCCTGCTTAGCACCCAGATATCATCATTATAATAGATTCCAGAATAGCATAAAGAAAATACACTAGTGAGAGAACATGGTGCAGAAAAGTACTCCAAGTTACAGCTAGGTCACCAGGTTGTATAGTACAATTTTTAAGTACTATGGCTTAGAATGCAACCTAAAAGAAATAGTAGAATAAGACTATTAGATCTCTTTTAAAAAAGTGGAAATACCAAGTCCAGTTTTCCATGGCTATTTCTTCACATAGAAATAACACAGCTGACACTAAGGTTATAAATGAAAATAGAACCAGTCAGCTGAAATAAAGGGTACGAAATAACTCTGGAAAAAGAACAGATTATTTTTATCCTCTGTTTTTGAATTGAAGACTAGTTTGCTGCCTGCCCCAGTGCATTGCTGTTGGATAATTGAGATTACTCAAACTAAAGCAGAGATTCATGGCACAGTATTGATGAGGATACCCTGTGGGTTCTCTGAAAGCACAGTAGCAATATCAAAAGATCCTTCTCCTCCTCAGTCCATTTGCCTTTAAAACCTCACAAGAAGTATTGTGATCCTGTTACACATTCAAAAAATAACCTTAACTTTATCAGAGGGGCTCTTTTGCCAATTTAAAAATTGAATTATGATTTAAGAAGTTCACCTCCTGTAATAAGGGAATTGCATGGAAGAATAATTATGAACAGAATAATATTCACAAGCTCTCACAGTTTATGAATGCAGAGATATACTTACAAGAAAAGTATAGATGAGAAAGCAGAATTTCTCATTGCTAATTAGGTCTGAGCAAGTTTGAAATACATTGCTTGTGTCTTTAAACACCATCTTGTGTGCAACAGAGCCAGCACTCTGTGTTATGATACTAATCTGCTTAAGGACAGTTCAAAAGTGTAGTAAATTCACTTTTTAAATGTAAAATAAATTGTAAATGGAGAGATTTCTTTCTTCAAGCCCTGCAGTGCAGGAAATACATTACAAACAGCTCTGGTTTTCAAGCACCCTTTGCTGAGGAAACCAATCATTGAAGCAGCGCGGCTGAGGATTTTGGAACACCTACAAGTGCTTTGCTCTGCCAGAGACCTGCAAGTGCAATCACAGCCTCGGCACCCGCAGCCACCAGAGAGGAGCTCCCCATAAAGGACTGTAAAGTTACTTCTTTTTTTGTCTGCAAGGCAGCCTGCAAAACTTAACCTCTGCAGTGCAAAAACCTGACCACATACACAGAGAGACCTCTGACTGTCATGGG
Source organism: Aquila spilogaster (assembly GCA_024606505.1). NCBI lineage: Eukaryota > Metazoa > Chordata > Aves > Accipitriformes > Accipitridae > Aquila > Aquila spilogaster. The sequence continues at coordinate 30,956 of JANHGO010000912.1, forward strand.
TTGTCTAATATCACTTCTCTTTTCACTCTGTTCCTGCATCAGTCTCTACCCATCTCATGTCTCTCTTTTTACTACTCTGTGCACCAGTGCAGTGAGGCAGAGACCTCTTTTTATTCTGTAATTGTATGCTCCGTAGCATCAAGGAATCTCAGGCTTGATTATGGCTCCAAGGTGCTGCTGTAGCAGAAATAATTATGTAGTAGAAAAGGATAATGGGATGATCTTAGAGCTTTATCTCTGCCTAAGGCCACAGACCCAAATTGGAAAAAGCTATTCATTATGTCTGCTGAGTTATCAATTGCCAAGTCTTCTGCAGAAGGGTGGTAATTGTAACAATTCTCATTTTACATAGGGAAAGCTAAGGACAGAGAATAAGACCAGAAAGGTATGTTGCGGAGGTTTTTTTTACTTTGCCTAGTTTTTGTGGGCACAGGTTAAGCATTCACATAATTAACTACACATGAAGAAAACAGAATACAATAACACCTTTGATTGCACTTTTGAGTGCAGCAGTCTAACCATTTCATTGCTATCTTAAGTTCTATTCTTGACATACAGAAAAGATGTTGGTAACCAAGCCTCATTAGTTATTTCCTGAAATCTGAGAAAAGTGCATTGAGGTGCTTCCCCTGGTAAGGCATTGTTGTTAGCTAAATTAAAAGCTTTTCTGATAAGTAAGTCCTACTTTTATATATTTCCTACAGTAAACTTCATTCATTCTGAGAGAGACTACAGCTGGTATGTTGTAACTCATAATGCAGAATCAAAAAATGCAAGTGTGGCTTTAGACCTCTCTTGCAAAACTGTCCTGAACTGCCTCAGGGATGAGGCTGTTGGAATGGGTAATATCACTTTTCCGCAGTCATTTCAACCTCACAGAGCTTTAAGGCCCTATGGGCTTTGTAAGAATCCTGAAGAGATGGCAGAAAGGCACAAGTCTCTCTAAAACTTGCCTGTAAAATTTTACCTGTAGAGAACTTACTCGTAATACTTGGTGGCTCACTAGCATGGGAAGAAAATGCTCAAAATTCAGAGTAAATCCTTTAAGTTTCAAAACCAGTTATTGTCATTTTAAAATACAGTATAAATGAGTCTACAGAAGTATCTTCCAATTCACATTGAGTCCAGTATACTTTTTACACAACACTATTAATACAGAGCAAAAGTACTACTCAGAACTTCATGTCATTTACATTCAGTAGATACAAAAGAGAGTAATCCTCCTTATAATATGGTATATAACCTCAGTTGATAGCTTTTCATTACTTTCTGTTTTCATTAGTTAAGTTGAAGGAAAAAGAATTCACAAATGGGCAAATGAGACTTTCAGGAAATGACAGAAACCATACAGGACAGATGCGCTTCAGGAACTGTCTTCAGAGAATTAACAAAATTTAAAAACATATCTACATTTTTCCAGATCTTGGACAAGTAATATTTCCCAGTTACCACACTCTGACACTGGTGTAGCTTAAACCAAAGTAGACAAGGTCTCCCCCTAGCTTTTTCAGAATAAAAGAAATATAAATAAAAAATTGGGATGAACCTAGAAGAGATAAGTGAGACAAAAGTATAATGAAACCCTGTATTATTGTATTTAACAAAAAAAAAAAAAAAAAAAAAAAAAATTTTTTTAATATTAGAATGGGATACATAATGTTTTAATGTATAAATTTTACACCTATGCTTTTGCTGCCCATCCCTATTACATGGTGAAATGGTTGAAGAATGTTAGATGAACCACAATTCTTGTATAAATTCCATCTTGTATGACTCCAGTCCTTTTGTAACATTTTCTTATATTGCCATCTTTATGTAACGATGATTAGGTTATGTTTAATATAATAAAATGTTATCCAAAGGTTTATGTAAGGACTGGAATATAGAAGCTCATGTTTCTCATTTGTTGACTCAAAGTTGAAATTTCTGCAATACTGAACTTATGAAGTTTATTTATTTATTTATTACTAAAAAGTCCAGAGTCTGAGCCATACTAAAACTGAAATGGCCAATTCCCATATTTGGCACAAAAACTGGAACTCCAGCCAAATGTAAGGAAGAGCTTTTCTGAAATGGACCTTGATTTCAATCATATGTGAGTGAATGATGTTGTAAGGCGCTCATTTCAAGTCTGTCCCCAGGTCATAAGAAAAGCATTTGGAGTTTTATGGAGATATCTCATCATTATCTCTTTCATAGCCTCATCAAGTCTGGAGGACAAATCTGTCTTGGCCAAACTGGTACTAAAAGGAAGATGTTCATTTACGCTAACTTAATCTTTTTTCTTCTCAATATAGGGCAGAAGGGGTTTTGTTTCCATAGCTACTAGGATATTTCCTTTGAACTTCTTCCAGAATACTTTTATCTCTTCCACATGCATGGACACACAATCCTATGAAGTATGTATGTATTTGTGAAACGCTCTGTGCTTCATTACCAATTCTTTGCTGGACGTAACAGAAGAAATTTAGTCCATTGTTAAAGCTAAATTTCTGACTTGCTGATTTAGGTGTTTTAATATTTAGTAATGTATTACTATAAATTAACTTCAGAATATTACAAGTGAAAGATTTAATCAGTAACATTTATTTCAAGAGTTTTTTTGAAGTTGTTATTGTGCAAAGCCAATTCCTTGTTATTAGGTAATTTGAGCCAATATAGTTGCATGCTTTCTTTAATTTAAGAAAGCATTGTTTTGAAATTAAAATACGTGCTTTTTTTTTTTTTTTTTTAAAGTCAGTACCAATATCTGTACACTGGCAATGAGAAACTCAGGAAAGATAGGTTGTTAGTTTTTGTTTTGTTTTTATGTTTTTTGTTTGTTTGTTTGTTTTAAGACAGAAAAATCTGAACTTTGGTTGAATTTATTTAGTTTTTCTACCATTGAAAACATTTATATCACTTTAAAAAAAATATTTCCATTTAGATCTTCAGGATGGAACCATTTTTAGCACTCGTCCAAATCCATTCCCTTTCAATTCAAAGAAAAAGTTTTCATCAAATGAAAAATACCTATTCTATCTATCTAGATACTCTCTCCATTCTAAACTGATATCAAATGCCCATGAAAAACAAAAGAAAAACAAACTTCGAGGTATTTATTTTCTTAAAAGATTTTTAAAAAGCTTTTACATAGAAATATATACAGCTATTTCTGTGGTCTACATCTGTGGTTCTCAAGGTGTGATTCTTTGAACTAGATGACTTCTAAGGCACTAAGAAGTGAGCTGCTGCTGTAGTATGAACCAATGCTCAAACCCTCTCCTCTTACTCTGAGGTCCGGTGCTCCACATGCAGATTGTCATGCGACTCCTTTCATTGCTGCCTGAATAGCTCACTAAAAAGCCTGGAAATATGGTCTATACCGGGGGTCCCTAACACTGGATACCAGTAGTGGTATGAAAACTATGTCAAAATGGTGCTATATGTGCTTCTTTCTAAAGAAAGGGAGACAACAAGTAGACTTTCTTTTTAGCAGTCAAAGAGTTGACACTCCATCCAAATAAAAAAAGGACATAGGGCTGGAGTGTGACTTCTTCTTTGCCTGGATGTGGTAGATGAAAGGATAGAAATTGCTTGTGTTGATCCCATTGCAGTATTGCACAAATATCTTTCTTCAAGAAACTGACAACTGAACAAAACCAAACCAAAACCCAAACTAGGTTCTCACTAAGGCCAGCAAAAGTTCTTTCAAATGTTGCCTGTTAATTTTTGTGGAAACATACACAAACCTATGCACTAGCTTAATCTGACAAATGAGGAAGGCCATACAGAGTCCACAAAATGCCACAGAAGTCTGTGCAGAAGCATAGACTACATTACAGATCTCCCACAACATTAAGATAAAAAATTCCTACTGCCTTAACCATAAATAGTGGCCTCATTTATTTATGTTCTTTTATATCTATAGTCAGAAAAGTCATCATTCAAAAAAAAGTTGAATCTAAGACTCTTTATCACATGCTCTGCTACCATTAAAGATTGTTAGCAATCAATAAACTATTAGGAATGGCAGGTATTCTTCTACTGAAGTATTTAGTAACAATAACAGGTAGCTGAATTTTTCTATTTGCAATTGTCTAAAGACAAGTATTGGATCAACAAGAGAACAGACTGATCTTTTACTCAGGGAATGCGTATGCTCCCAAACACAACTGTCGTTGACAGCTGAAGAAAGATATACATGATACTAGGGCTCTTTCTGATAGGAAGTTTGATTTAAAGGAAATTTTTTACCTCTCTGAGAAAGTAACAAAGGGATCACAATAAAGGCTTGTCTAAAGTTATGCCTGAATTCACACACTGTCTGATATCCCTAATTATCTGACAACTATTGCTAAATGTTGTGGGAGTGGAAGTTATAGGGACAGCGATCTGGATGATTAGGTCGTTCTTGATTTTACTGACTCAAGAATAATAGTGAGCCTTTAGCCCAATTCCCTTCCTATTCATCTGTTAAAGTAACTACATGAATTTGGCTGAAGAAGTCCACCTAATTCATCTTTATATAAGAAAGAAATTTTTTACAGTGAGAACAATCAATCACTAGAGCAACCTCCTTAGGGACGTGGTAGAGTCCCTGTCACTGGAGGTTTTCAAGATGCAATTGGGCAGGGTGCTAGATAATCTCATTTAGAGTCCCTTTCCTCTGAAAGGTTGGACAATGTGATCTTTTGAGGTCACTTCCAACCTGGGCTGTTCTATGATTCTATGATTAATTCTGTTCATAAGCGATCTGGTAAAAGGTTAATAGAAGTTTCTTTGCTGCATGTTATTTAACTTTAGTTAATAACCCATGAGATATATGGAGAAGGTATGAAACAAGGACTAGATACGACAAATCAAATCTGGTATGAGTGCAGTGACAGTGGTGTCTTCTCCAGATGCTTCATTGCTTGGAAGTGTCATTTCATTTACGTGTGCAATGTGTCTGCATTGACCCCAGCAGACTTCAAAACAGAATCATAATTTGGCTGTAAAGAGTAATCTTAAGTCCATTAGACCATTAAAGCAGATCCTAACATATCTCATTTATTAAAAGGAAGGCAATGTTTCATGAAAAATAGCTCCTTATTCCCAGATGGAATAAGAGCTGCTCTCTGCAGTCACAGAGACATTTGGCAGTTAGGATGTGGTGTTGACACAGCTGCAGGCCCTGGCAGCTGAGCCAGTTTCACATGGCTCTGCTCTTTTCTTCCTCCCTCCTCCCCCTCAAAATCTAGGGAAAAGTACTGGACAGGTTCTCACCTGGCCTATTTGGTTTTGTGCATGAGTCATTACAAGACTCCATCACTGTCTTGTTTAATATAGGCACATTTGGCTATTGTAATTTCAGTAGGTTTATGAAGTCAGCTCAGTGCCTGTATTTGAATACAAAGTTGGTTGTCAGTACATGACTAGGTCAAGAGTTGAATGAGGACAGATCAACTAAGATAAAACACAGATGAATCTACTCACATGGGTGGGAGTGAACCACAAAAAATAAATTCATATTTTATTTGTTTAGCCAGGTGTCTTGCTGAATCCTTTGCTTTTCCTAAATGTGAAAGCCTTTTGTGTCAAATATATCATACAACTGAAACTGCACCATGAGAGAAGGTAGAAAGGAAGAAGACATTAATATTTCAACATTAAGACCCACTAGGGCTGTGAAATGTTTCTGCTTTAAATCACCACATAGCGATCCACTACAACTGGTTTGCCTGGAAAAGCACTAGATGAAAAGTAGCTAACACAGCACAGATTTCTAATACACCAGTCTCTACCTTCCTTTCCTTTTTTGTGACTGATGAGTAATTGCTTTATATGACAACTCATGCTGCTAAGTTACATAAAGAGACTCTGATACAGTCAGATTTGTCCCCAAAGCAAAGTTTAGAGTTTTCACCCACCCCTCTTTCTAAAACTCCTCCAAACTTTTAACATTCTTGTGGCAATTGCTTATCTTGGAATAGTTTCTAGAAGTTCCTCCAGAAAACATTTTCACTGTGATTAGAAGGGGGAAAGGGCAGAAGAAAGGAACTTTTGTTCTTGCACCTTTTCAAGTTTTAAATTGGTCCTAAATAGGAGCTACTGTGAGAGGTACATTATAATTAAAAGGAAGAAAATCTTTCTCCTTATTTTGAGAACTGGTTGATGAATTACCTATCTGTGAAATACGGAGAAGAGTTGTATAGTGATCTGAAGGCTGGTAAGACAGGCACTCAAACTTGTGCAAGCATCGAGGCTTTCTAAGTA